>ONZH01009138.1:0-35919 GCA_900303285.1 Rhinella marina | reverse complement strand
TACTGTGTGGGGGGCACTAAGAGGGCATCATACTGTGTAGAGGGCACTATCAAGGGGCATCATACTGTGTGAGGGGCACTAAGAGGGTATCATACTGTGTGGGGGGCACTAGAGGGCATCATACTGTGTGGGGGGCACTAAGAGGGCATCATACTGTGTGTGGGTATACGTGTGAGGGGCACTAAGAGGGTATCATACTGTGTGGGGGCACTAAGAGGGCATCATACTGGTGAGGGGCACTAAGAGGGCACTAAGAGGGTATCATCTGTGTATGGGGCACTAAGAGGGTATCATATTACTGGGTTGTTAGAGGGGCACTAAGAGGGTATCATACTGTGTGAGGGCACTAAGAGGGTATCATACTGTGTGGGGGGCACTAAGAGGGCATCATACTGTGTGGGGGGCACTAAGAGGGCATCATACTGTGTGGGGGGGCACTAAGAGGGCATCATACTGTGTGGGGGGCACTAAGAGGGCATCATACTGTGGTAGAGGGGCACTAAGAGGGCATCATACTGTGTGGGGGGCACTAAGAGGGCATCATACTGTTGTAGGGGGCACTAAGAGGGCATCATACTGTGTGGGGGCACTAAGATGGCATCATACTGTCTAGAGGGCACTAAGATGGCATCATACTGTCTGAGGGCACTAAGATGGCATCATATTGTTTGAGGGGCACTAAGATGGCATCATACTGTGTAGAGGGGCACTAAGAAGGGTATCATACTGTTTGGGGGGCACTAAGATGGCATCATAAACTGTGTGGGGGGCAATAAGAGGCCATCATACTGTTGATGATTACTCCGTGGCTTGGAACGCTCCGAGTCTCCATCGTGTCCCCGGATGCCCTTATATCTCAGCATTAAGAGGGCATCATATTGTTTGAGGGCATTAAGAAGGGCATCATATTGTTTGAGGGGCACTAAGATGGCATTATACTGTGTGGGGGGCACTAAGATGACATAATACTGTGTAGAGGGCACTAAGATGGCATCATACTGTCTAGAGGGCACTAAGATGGCATTGTACTGTTGGGGGGCACTAAGATGGACATAATACTGTGTAGAGGGCACTAAGATGGCATCATACTGTCTAGAGGGCACTAAGATGGCATTGTACTGTGTAGAGGGGCACTAAGAGGGTATCATACTGTTTGGGGGGCACTAAGATGGCATCATACTGTTATAGAGGGCACTAAAGATGGCATCATACTGTATAGAGGGGCACTAAGATGGCATCATACTGTATAGAGGGGCACTAAGATGGCATCATACTGTATAGAGGGGCACTAAGAGGGCATTGTACTGTGTGGGGGGCACTAAGAGGGCATCATACTGTATAGAGGGGCACTAAGATGGCATCATACTGTATAGAGGGGCACTAAGAGGGCATTGTACTGTGTGGGGGGCACTAAGATGGCATCATACTGTTTGGGGGGCACTAAGAGGGCATTGTACTGTGTGGGGGGCACTAACAGTGTGCGGAGAACACTGGAAGGACCGACCGTCCGACTAACATTGAGGGACACGTTTCTGTTGTGGAGCTGAGATATAAGGGCATCCGGGGACACGATGGAGACTCGGAGCGTTCCAAGCCACGGAGTAATCATCAACTTTGTATCCAGTACAAGGTCACCGCTCACACCATACATAGCCGGCCTCACCTCACCGGGGGATGGGCGGGCTGAAAAATGGGGCGAGAGTTGTGGGTCCAGGGTGGAGTGAGGGCACCACTGGACCCACACTAGGTGCACTTAGTCATTTTTTTATTGAGGAAAATACTCCAATATCACATGTCTGTGAGTGGTAAAAGTATGTGAACCCCTGCTTTTGGCATCTGATGTGACCACCTTGTTTCCAGTAAATACTAGGACTATGCAAAAAAAAAACTGCACCCAGTAAATATTGTCCCTGACACTAATAGTGTAAATATAACCTCCCCAAAAATAATTGTGCTGAGCCTAGCACAGTGCCAGCTCGCCCCCACAGTAATAGTGCTCCCCAGAGTCCCACCAATAGAAATAATTATCTGCCAGAGTGCATAGTGTTAATAGTGCCCACAATAGTAATCATGTTCCCCACAGTCTCCCAGTAGTAATAATTCTCCTTATAATGTGTGCCTATACAAAAAATACCCCCCTGTATTGAGTGCCAGCACAAAAAATAACCCTTTATAATGTGCACTAGTACAAAAATACCGCCTTATGATGTGTGCCAATGAAAAAGAAAATTACCCCTTACAATGCATGCAAAAAATGCCCCCTTAAAATGTGTGCTAGTACAAAGAAATGCCCCCTTTTAGTGCCCCCAGTAGGCCAATGTCCCCATAGTGCCCCCCTCATGTAATATTACCACTTTACAAAGCATTGGTGCGGACTCATCCGGAATATTCAGTTCAGTTCTGGGCACCAGTCCATAGAAAGGATGCCCTGGAGCTGGAGAGAGTACAGAGGAGAGCGACTAAACTGATGAGGGGCCCGGGGGGTCTGAGCTGTAAAGAAAGATTAAAAGAATTACATTTATTTAGTCTTGAGAAGAGATGTCTGAGGGAGGACATGATTAACCTGTACAGATATATAAATGGGCCGTACAATAAATACGGAGAAAAACTGTTCCAGGTAAAATGTCTTCAGAAGACAAGGGGGCGCTGCCTCCGACTGGAAAAGAAGATCAGTCTCCAGAAGCATCAAAGCTTCTTTACTGTAAGAGCTGAGAATCTGTGGAATAGACTCCTCAGGACGTGGTCACAGCAGGAACAGTGGATGGGTTTATACAAGGATTCTTTACTGTAAGAGCTGTGAATCTGTAGAATAGACACCTCAGGGCGTGGTCACAGCAGGAACAGTGGATGGGTTTATACAAGGATTCTTTACTGTAAGAGCTGTGAATCTGTGGAATAGACACCTCAGGACGTGGTCACAGGAGGGACAGGGGGTGGGTTTATACAAGGATTCTTTACTGTAAGAGCTGTGAATCTGTAGAATAGACACCTCAGGACGTGGTCACAGCAGGGACAGGGGACGGGTTTATACAAGGATTCTTTACTGTAAGAGCTGTGAATCTGTGGAATAGACACCTCAGGACGTGGTCACAGCAGGGACAGGGGACAGGTTTATACAAGGATTCTTTACTGTAAGAGCTGTGAATCTGTGGAATAGACACCTCAGGACGTGGTCACAGGAGGGACAGGGGGTAGGTTTATACAAGGATTCTTTACTGTAAGCAGCTGTGAATCTGTGGAATAGACACCTCAGGACGTGGTCACAGGAGGGACAGGGGACGGGTTTATACAAGGATTCTTTACTGTAAGAGCTGTGAATCTGTGGAATAGACACCTCAGGACGTGGTCACAGGAGGGACAGGGGATGGGTTTATACAAGGATTCTTTACTGTAAGAGCTGTGAATCTGTGGAATAGACACCTCAGGACGTGGTCACAGGAGGGACAGGGGACGGGTTTATACAAGGATTCTTTACTGTAAGAGCTGTGAATCTGTGGAATAGACACCTCAAGACGTGGTCACAGCAGGGACAAGGGGGTGGGTTTTATACAAGGATTCTTTACTGTAAGAGCTGTGAATCTGTGGAATAGACACCTCAGGACGTGGTCAGCAGGAGGGACAGGGGACGGGTTTATACAAGGATTCTTTACTGTAAGAGCTGTGAATCTGTGGAATAGACACCTCAGGACGTGGTCACAGGAGGGACAGGGGACGGGTTTATACAAGGATTCTTTACTGTAAGAGCTGTGAATCTGTGGAATAGACACCTCAGGGCGTGGTCACAGCAGGGACAGGGGACGGGTTTATACAAGGATTTAGATGAATTTTTACATTTTTTTTTAAATTTTTATTGGAGAAAGAAACATCAATATATAAAAAAGAACAATTCTTTTCAATACACAATTACCCACAATCTTATTTCCTTTCCTTCCTCGGGTTTAGATGAATTCACATTAATGCTTATGAAAATGTGTAGAAATCTGAGTGTCTTTTCTCTCTAGGATTCACGTCCCCACCGATCCCTTGGTTGAACTTGATGGATTTATGTCTTTTTTCAACTGTATTAACTATGTAACTGTATATAACTGTACCGCTATTTCATGCTGGTTTGTTATACTGGTTTATTATTCTTGAGGATTTACTGTTTTATTATACTGGTGTATTATACTGTTATTTTATACTGGTGTATTTACTGTTATTTCATGACGGTTTGTTATACTGGTTTATTATTCTTGAGGATTATACTATTATATGATACTGATATATTAGACTGGTGTATTATACTTGTTATATTGGTTTTTCTCCATGTTTGGCTGTTTTCAGTAAAACCCATTTATCAGTCTTGGAGATTTTCCGATGGTGATTGCTTTCGAGTGATTAATGATGTGATTTCTCTCATCTTTGATAAATGTTGGCCACAAATGGAAATGCACTTTATAACGCGTCTGCCAATATTCAGATGTATGCATCCGGCCTTGGCACCGAGCTCCCGATGTGAGCCTTCAATGAGTGATATTAAACTACAGTCACTTATTTTCTAAATTCAAGCCGACACACGGTTTATTTTTCCGTCAAGTGAAATCTGAGCGCAGGATGACAACCGATGTAATGCGCTGAGAGGAAGGAGACATCTGAACGTCAGAAACGAGCGAAAACCCTTCAAGATTTGTTTTGTTTCAGGTTTGAATCAAATCTACCTGAACTAATTTCTTTGCAGCAGATATGATGTCTGAAGGCTACTCTTACTCATTATGGAGAGCGCCTAGTATGCATAGTATGTGTGTGGAGAATTGTAGGCAACGCTCCTCTGGATTTCTGGGAAAGACATTCAAATGAGTTTTCCTAAACCTGTCTGTGCTAATAGATATAAGATGTGCTAACTGTCATTTAGCGTTGACTGGCTTACAATACACCTCATGAGTACTCTGTGCTCCCCATAAGAAAAAATAGTGCCCAACCGAGGCCTCGCAGCCAGCCAAAGTTTCTTTGCTTACAGTAGCTCTGATAAAAGGTAGTTACTAGAGAAGAGCGAACCCGAACTGCAAAGTTCGAGTTTGTACTGAATTTTGTGAGTTCAGGTACCTGGATCCGAATCCAGACTTTTTCACTAAAGTTTGGGTTCGGTCTTCGGGTGATTTCATTATTTTCTGTTATAACAAGGAAAATAATAGCATTCTTAAAGGGGTATTCCGGTTAGAATAAATATAAGTTATGTTTTAGACTAATTCATCATCAATCATTACCTCACATAATGTAAATTTCACATATTTACTGTTCAGTAGTAGAGATGAGCGAACGTGCTCGTAACGAGCACTGTACCGCTCGGCTCCCCTGCGCTGGCATGGGCGCAGGCAGCCGCTTCCGTCGAGTGAGGAGGATAGAAGCGACTGCCTGCGCCCATGTGAGCGCAGGGGAGCAGAGCGGTACAGTGCTCGTTACGAGCATGTTCGCTCATCTCTATTCAGTAGTAATAAAAGTAGTTTCTTCCTCTGATACCCACTGTGTTTCCTCATAAGTTACCATGGCATCGACCAGTAGTTCTGAGCCTTTGTTAGGTCGAGCATGCTCAGTGTGTTGCTATCAATTCTCTAGCTATATGTTAGTGTGCTGCTGATTACTGAGTAGAGGGGGCGTGTCTGCTCTGTGATATCAGGCAGCCAATCAGTAATCACCAACACTCATGAACAAGCAGAAACTCACAGCAGGAAAGCTAGGCATTGTGGGGATTGTAGTTTTGTGAGGGAAAATCAGGAGCCATGATACTGTCAGTGTGTTACAGGCTCACACAGGAGCTAGACAAATGGATTGCAAGGTAAACTGAAGCTCTGGTTGGGTCACAGCTTGCAGCCTTAAAGAAGAACTCCCGCAAAAAAATTTATTCTCTGACCTGTTAGAAAGGTGCATGATATAATCTGTAGTGAAGGTAATTTTCTTATCAGTGACTGTATTTCTGAGTTATCCCCTCTCTTCTAATTGTAGCTGGGTCATGTGACCAACTCCCTGACCTCCAACTGACCCAGGACAGGAAGCCAGTCACTGCTCTATTCATTCCTATGAGACTGAAAGTGAGGCTCCCATAGGAATACATAGAGAAATAGACTTCCTGTCTGCACATAGGATGCTGTGTTATCTGGTGAGTCTGATTGCTGGTCACATGACACAGATGAGAAGCATCAGGGAGATATAACTCACAAATACAGACACTGGTAAGAAAATGACACTACATTCAATTCACTACAGATTACATCATGTACATTTCTAGCAGGACATGAAATAATTTTTTTTGCGGGAGTTCTTCTTTAATGCAGTTTATCAAAAATTAAGTTACTTTTCCGGAATACCCCTTTAAGACAGAATGCTATAAAAAAATGGGCATTCAGGGGTTAAAAATAATTAAAAAAAACCTCACCTCATCCACTTTAACGTGCAGCTGGTATCCTCTTCTATCTTCTTTCTGCAGGACCTGCGATGACATCACCACGCTTACCACGTGGTGAGCGCGGTGACTTCATAGCAGATCTTTTTGCAGGTATTATTTTCCTTTATAACCATGTACCATTGACTTTAATGGGGTCAGGGTTTGGGGTGAAGTTCAGGTCCCGATCCTGAACTTTGACCTGAAGTTCGGCTGAACCCGAATGTCCATGGGTTCGCTCATCCCTAGTAGTTACCCAGAAAGAGCTGGATTCCTGGTATGAGACACTCAGTTTTCTTTAGGAATAGTGTGGCTTGCATGTCTCTTTTCCAGAGAAGCATTATGTGGGGTACAAGCACAGCAATAGATAAAAAAGTCTTCTAAGGAAAACGTTACCAAAAACCTAGTGGGAAAAAAGGGTAAATTATTAGTCTATGAAGCATAAGGATATATGTAGAAATATAGATAATAAAGAAAAGCAAATACATTCTATCAACTTCTAATTCATCCTGAATTTTCCAAAAGATTTGGATTCTAACAAACCCAAATAGGTAAATCAAGAGAGATCCACATGAGAAAAACATGTACAATTCAGCACTTTCCAAAAGAATGAAAAAGCTGAGTATTTACCAACCTCAGTATATTCTGCCAGTCATTGCTCAGTCTTTTAAACAGGTTTCCTGACATAACTGCAAGTAGCAAAGCAGATGGGATCTTGGTTTCTGGGAAAATATATATGCAAATTAATATGTCTTATATCAGCTGGCATCAGAAAGAATTATTGTTGGGTTTTTTTTAAGAAAGAAAATTTGCATAGCTTTGGGGCTAACTTAAATATTTAGCTTTTCCAACAAAGAGGATAAGAAAAGTAATTTTTTCTGATTTTAGCTATGCTAATTTACATATATTTTTCCCAGAAATCAAGTGGAACGTTATGTAACCTATAATGGTCATCATGTATATTAACTGGTCTTTATAACAAAAATAGTACCTACCCAGCGCTCCCCTGAAGGCCTCTGAGCTAGTAAAGCTGATTCTATCTGCTTTACTCTGATGAAAAGATATTGCCCTGAAAGACTTACCGTATTTTTTGCTTTATAAGACGCACTTTTTTCCCCCAAAAGTAGGGGGAAAATTGCGGTGCGTCTTATAAAGTGAATACAAGTGAGCGCTTCCATTATTGAAGCGCTCACTAGTATGTATTAGCTGCCGGGACCCCCATCAGACATCAGATCAGCCCACTGTGCCTCTATATCAGCCCCCTCTGCCCCATCAGACCTCAGATCAGCCCCCATATTAGCCAACTGTGCCCCCATATCAGCCCACTGTGCCCCTATATAAGCCCACTCTGCCACCATCAGACCTCAGATCAGCCCACCCAGCCCCATAAGGATAAAATAAAAACCTCTCTTACCTGTCCTGCGCCACGGCTCCGCTCCGGGTCCGGCGCTCCTCTGTCTTCTCCAGGCCGGCTCTGCACTGTCCTGACTGCGTACAGAGGAGGAGAAGACAGAGGAGCGCTGGACCCGGAGCGGAGCCGCAGCGCAGGAAAGGTGAGAGAGGTTTTTATTTTATCCTTATGGGGCTGGGTGGGCTGATCTGAGGTCTGATGGTGGCAGAGTGGGCTTATATAGGGGCACAGTGGGCTGATATGGGGGCTGATCTGAGGTCTGATGGGGCTGATATAGAGACACAGTGGGCTGATCTGATGTCTGATGGGGGCACACTGGGCTGATCTGATGTCTGATGGGGGCATAATGGGCTGATCTGAGGTCTGATGGGGCACAGTGGGCTGATATGGGGGTATAGTGGGCTGATCAGAGGTCTGATGGGGTTCTGACATGGAGGGCTGATATGGGGGTCGGTTGTGATGTCCTGAAATTTATGGGGGGTCTGATATGAGGTGTGATGAAAAATATTTTTTTCTTATTTTCCTACTCTAAAATCTGGGGTGCGTCTTATAAAGCGAAAAATGCGATAGTTGCAGATGTGAGGCTGGCTTAGCTATTTTTCTAGTTTTGCTACATAAACATGTTTAAAAGTCTGAGCAATAAATGGAAGGCTATGATATAGTTGTGAAACACTCAGCCTTTTTTAAAACCCTTTTGGAAAGAAATATCATACACCTAAGGATAATGGGGAAGCAATATATACAAACATTACCCGATCTCTATGCGCACTTTCATAAGACAACCCAAAAATGCCTTCTATATAAGGCCCAGTAACAGGAAGTAAGTATGAGAGGGAGAGTGAAAAATGTAGTAATGTGGAAGTACGGAAGAGAGAGAGAAGTTCAGTCAGTTAAGAAACAACCAAGGATTGTGCAGGAGGAAGAAAGGTGGAGATCCCTTCCTAAAGGCTGTCAATATCCCCTGACCTTGGCCACATCAGGATATCATTTTGACACTTACGAACCAAGCCACTAGAACCCTGAGCATAACTGGACTATGTCAAGACTGACAGAGGTAATCGACCGTCTCCGGTTCCTATAGACTCTGACAGCACCCATGTGGTCAAGAAAAGCCTCCGGCACCTGACTACAGAATCAGCAACCAGGTACTAAGTTGTTATTGGCCTTCACTCGGATCCCTCCGGGAAGTGCAGCCATTACTGGCGCAGATGTACTAAGGGTCTCCTTCAGAAGAAAGGTCTCATGAAAAGTGACTTTAACATATACATTATTGTCCAGAGCCAGGGCTAGCTTCAGAAGATCCCACCAGAGGTTAAGAGTAACAGGATTTAAAGATACAGAGCCTAACTAATGACACACTGTACCGAAACACCAGCCAAAGAGGAATTCTTAAAGCAGAACAACTGTAACTTGTGAAAGTGTAATATCTCAAGGCAAAAGTAAAAGCCATTTCTTATTTATACAAAGCTGCCCCTTTGCTTCCCTTGTACCAAAAACTTTAACTACTGAGGGCACTACAGGGGGACCATATATCTACTAGGGGTATTATAACTACCAGGGGCACTACAAGGGGACACTATAACTACTGGGGGCACTACAGGGGGCATTATAACTACTGAGGGCACTACAGGGGGACCATATATCTACTAGGGGTATTATACTACCAGGGGCACTACAAGGGGACACTATAACTACTGGGGGCACTACGGGGGGCATTATAACTACTGAGGGCACTACAGGGGGACCATATATCTACTAGGGGCACTACAAGGGGACACTATAACTACTGGGGGCACTACAGGGGGCATTATAACTACCAGGGGCAATACAACGGTACACTATAACTACTGGGGGCACTATGGGGGAGAATTTATATATATATATATATATATATATATATGTTGGGGGGTACTAAATGGAGCATTAAACGTACCGGCGGCTGTACAGGAGCAGGAGCTTTAATCGCTGCGCTGGGATTAAAGCGCTGGCTGCACGTGTATATACGTCCTATCTGCACGGGGCAGTCGGGAAGGGTTTAATTTTTAAAAAAAATGGTGAAAGGTTCTAAGTAATAAAATAAAGAACAATTATGTTGCATTCTTACTGATCGGGTTTATATTTGCATATGATGAATTTCTTAGTCTTACTTACCTAAGTTGAAGGTGTCCTCTCACTTCAGCCAGTGGCATTTATCCTGTAGATGCAGTTAATACAAGGCACTTACTAATGTATTGTGATTCTCCATATTGCTTCCTTTCCAATCCCATTATACACTGCTTGTTTCCATGGTTATGACCACCGTGCAATCCATCAGCAGTGGTCGTGCCTGTACATTATAGTGGCCGGGACCATGGGAGCGCACATAGGCTGATGCTTTTTCCTATATTGTGCAAGCACAACCACCGCTGATGGATTGCAGAGTGGTCTCTAACCATGGAAACGAGCAGTGGATAATGGGATGGAAAAATGAATCCAGCCAGGAATGCACGGGCACCGGCCGTGTGAACTCTGTGGTGTGGTGTGGACCTATTGACTTGAATCGGCCTGCCAAATAGAGGACACATAGTATCTTTTACAGAAGCACAGACCCGAAAGCCTATGGAAGTGTTTCAGTGTGTTTCCGACCTGTGCCTCCTCTCTGAGATAAGACATGTCCAATCTTTTATGTTAAATCAAACTTTATTAAGACATTGTATCAGTAACAAAGGGTACAATCCAGATACCAGAAATAAACGATGGTAAATAACATCTTTACATTCATCTGACACTTTCTTCAGCAGCAACGATCAATAGTCATTAACATTAAGAAGAAAACACAAAAAGCGTAACATAAAGAGGAGACACAAGGGTTGTCTTTCATCTAAAGCTCTAAAGAAAGAAGTAACAAAAAGCTTAAAATACCGAAGGGCTCTGGGTTCATTCGCCCCTAAGAAGATGGACCACCTCCAAACCCAATGTGGATTCACAATAGAAATCCATGGGAGCCCCAGTGTATGAAAGGAGGAGTCGCCAATCATCTCCCACATACACGTGATTCTACAAAGTTCCTCCCTCCAATTTGCCCTAGAGGGAGAAATAGCGGATTTCCAAAATCTAAGGATAACCAATCTCATGGCTACATTGGAAAACGTTCTTCCTAGTGCGATACGCAGGACATGGGAGCATGGATAGAAGGACACCTCCACTGAAATTAGAGAAGAGACCTCTAATAAAGCAGAACTCAAAGCAGTAACATCAACCCGTAACTGATGAATCTCAGGACGGTGCCACCAAGCATGTTCCACGGTCCCCACCGCACTCACACCTCCAGAAGATACCCGAACATGAAGGACACATCTAATGTACAGTCATGGCCAAAAGTTTTGAGAATGACACAAATCTTCTATTCTCACATGATCTGCTGCCCTCTGGTTTTTATGTCTGTTTGTCAGATGTTTTTATCACATACAGAAATATAATTACAATCATATTATGAGTAACAAAAGCTTATATTGACAGTTAGAATGAGTTAATGCACAAGTCAATATTTGCAGTGTTGACCCTTCTTCTTCAGGACCTCTGCAATTCTCCCTGGCATGCTCTCAATCAACTTCTGGACCAAATCCTGACTGATAGCCGTCCATTCTTGCACAATCAATGCTTGCATTTTGTCAGAATTTGTAGGTTTTTGTTTGTCCACCCGTCTCTTGATGATTGACCACAAGTTCTCAATGGGATTAAGATCTGGGGAGTTTCCAGGCCATGGACCCAAAATCTCTATGTTTTGTTCCCTGAGCCATTTAGTTATCACCTTTGCTTTATGGCAAGGTGCTCCATCATGCTGGAAAAGGCATTGTTGATCGCCAAACTGCTCTTGGACGGTTGGGAGAAGTTGCTCTCGGAGGACATTCTGGTCCCATTCTTTATTCATGGTTTAGACAAGACTGTGAGAGAGCCGATTCCCTTGGCTGAGAAGCAACCCCACACATGAATGGTTTCAGGATGCTTTACAGTTGGCATGAGACAAGACTGGTGGTAGCGCTCACCTCGTCTTCTCCCAATAAGCTGTTTTCCAGATGTCCCAAACAATCGAAAAGGGGATTCATCAGAGAAAATGACTTTCCCCCAGTCCTCAGCAGTCCACTCCCTGTACCTTTTGCAGAATATCAGTCTGTCCCTGATGTTTTTTCTGGAGAGAAGTGGCTTCTTTGCTGCCCTCCTTGAGACCAGGCCTTGCTCCAAGAGTCTCCGCCTCACAGTGCGTGCAGATGCACTCACACCTGCCTGCTGCCATTCCTGAGCAAGCTCTGCACTGCTGGTAGCCCGATCCCGCAGCTGAAACACTTTTAAGAGACGGTCCTGGCGCTTGCTGGTCTTTCTTGGGCGCCCTGGAGCCTTTTTGGCAACAATGGAACCTCTCTCCTTGAAGTTCTTGATGATGCGATAGATTGTTGACTGAGGTGCAATCTTTCTAGCTGCGATACTCTTCCCTGTTAGGCCATTTTTGTGCAGTGCAATGATGACTGCACGTGTTTCTTTAGAGATAACCATGGTTAACAGAAGAGAAACAATGATGCCAAGCACCAGCCTCCTTTTAAAGTGTCCAGTGGTGTCATTCTTACTTAATCATGACAGATTGATCTCCAGCCCTGTCCTCATCAACACCCACACCTGTGTTAATGGAGCAATCACTGAAACGATGTTAGCTGGTCCTTTTAAGGCAGGGCTGCAATGATGTTGAAATGTGTTTTGGGGGATAAAGTCCATTTTCTAGGCAAATATTGACTTTGCAAGTAATTGCTGTTAAGCTGATCACTCTTTATAACATTCTGGAGTATATGCAAATTGCCATTATAAAAACTGAAGCAGTAGACTTTGTAAAAATTAATATTTGTATCATTCTCAAAACTTTTGGCCATGACTGTAGGTGAGATGGCGTCAAATACCATCTGTCAGGATTTTGTAGCTGTCCTGATGAATACCACGTGATACAGATAACTTGTGAGTTATATAAAAAGATTTGTCCCGGTGTCTAGTAGCATAAGGGCCCCCCCTAGACTTCTCCCAAGAGTCTCAGTATTCATCTCCTCCAGGAGCAACCCGTACACTGCCGAGATCAAGCGTGAAGGCGGAGGTCTGGACACACAGAGCTGTTTGAATGTCCTCAAAGCAAATTTTTTCGACACTAGGCCACGCCCTAACTCCGCCCACTATACACCTAATCCCATCCAGTCTCCTTACTGCTCCACATAGTAAATATTCCCCAGCTATGTGCCCCCAGTAATATGCCCAGTTATGTGCCCCCAGTAATATGCCCAGCTATGTGCCCCCAGTAATATGCCCAGTTATGTGCCCCCAGTAATATGCCCAGCTATGTGCCCCCAGTAATATGCCCAGCTATGTGCCCCCGTAATATGCCCAGTTATGTGCCCCCAGTAATATGACCAGTTATGTGCCCCCAGTAATATGCCCAGTTATGTGCCCCCAGTAATATGCCCCAGTTATGTGCCCCCAGTAATATGCCCAGTTATGTGCCCCCAGTAATATGACCAGCTGTGCCCCCAGTAATATGCTCAGTTATGTGCCCCCCCGTAATATGCCCAGTTATGTGCCCCCCGTAATATGCCCAGTTATGTACCCCCAGTAATATGACCAGTTATGTGCCCCCAGTAATATGACCAGTTATGTGCCCCCAGTAATATGTCCTGTTATGTGCCCCAAGTAATATGTCCTGTTATGTGCCCCCAGTAATATGTCCAGTTATGTGCCCCCAGTAATATGTCCAGTTATGTGCCCCCAGTAATATGTCCTGTTATGTGCCCCCAGTAATATGACCTGTTATGTGCCCCAGTAATATGTTCCTGTTATTGCCCCCAGTTAATATGACCTGTTATGTGTCCCCAGTAATATGAACCCAGCTGTGCCCCCCAGTAATATGCCCAGCTGTGCCCCCAGTAATATGACCTGTTATGTGCCCCCAGTAATATGACCAGTTATGTGCCCCCAGTAATATGACCAGTTATGTGCCCCCAGTAATATGCTCAGTTATGTGGCCCCCGTAATATGCCCAGTTATGTGCCCCAGTAATATGCCCAGTTATGTACCCCCCTGTAATATGTCCTGTTATGTGCCCCCCAGTAATATGACCAAGCTGTGCCCCCCAGAAATATGCCCAGTTATGTGCCCCCAGTAATATGCTATTTTGTGCTCTCTTGCAATATGCCCACATTGTGCTCCCCAGTAATATGTCCACTTGTGCCCCCCTCAGTAATATGCCCACATTGTGTCCCCTTGTAATATGCCCACATTGTGCCCCCCAGTAATATGCCTTGTGTCCCCATTAATATGCCCATATTGTGCCCCTCACCAGCAGGACATCGGCTTCTCTTGTCTGGAGGGGGAGGAGCCAAGGCTGACTGTCGGCCGGGGGAGAGGATGTAAGAAGCAGGCAGCTGATTCCGGCTTTCTGCTTCTTCATGTAACAGGCAACTGTCATTGCCAGAAACCGGGACATACCTCCCCCGTACCAGAACAGCGGAACAGCCACTGCAATCTGGGGCTGTCCCGCTGAATCCGGGACGGTTGGAAGGTATGCCTCAAAGGGCAAGACAACTCCTCTCTTGAAAAAGTGGAGCCAACCCAACTACATAAGTGGCCATGGACATATCATGCTCCTATAGCATGTGTCCTCCAGACACAGTTCAGAGGGGCGGGGGATGGGCTATTGTGGTGCAATATAATAGGGGCCACCATAGCCCCCCCCTTTATGATTTTTTTTATTTAGTGTAATTAAAGGGCAGGGCATTCCATTCACGGCCGGGCCCTTCCCTCACAGGCCCCATATCACCTGCGTGGTCTGCCTGTATTGGCGGTATGCCACTGGTTGCAGCCAGAAATCAAGTTTGGCTGCGCAGTAGTCCAGAGGATCTTGGATGTGGGATGGCAGAGTGCAGTCCAAGTGCCACCACATGCTGGTTCTGGTTCTGCTCCATGTCCTGCTGCTTTTGGGTGGTTTCTTCAGTAAGTGGCTGAAGAAAACTGCTCATCAGAGCTGCTGCTTCTCCCCCCGCACCAGTCATGGCAGTGGAGTATGAGTGCAGAGGGTCCCCCTGGTCAGACCTTCTAAAGGACGGACGATGATGCTCGTAGGCAGGGACCAACCGACTACACATCATGTCTCTATAGTAGTCCATTTTTTGCATCCCCCTCAGAAGGTTTAACAAATGCGCTCCTTTTTGACCGGTAGCGAGGGTCTAGTAATGAGGATAGCCAGTAGTCATCCCTCTGCCAAATCCAAATGCATCTAGCCATTGGGGCAAGGGACTTGGAGGGCCTCCTGGCCTCCATCTCCACTGCATACTTCCACTGTCTTTCGGGGTCATCTGTCTCGTTGCCCTCCAATTCTCCTGCTCCACTCCTGTCGCTTGGGCAGATAAATCACCAAGTTGTGTACAGAATTTGTGGGCGTTTGTGTCCTCCTCCACTGCCAGTTCGACCTCTTCGGGGCTACGGTGGCCATGAGTTGTAGGTGCCACGTCTTCTGTCCCCTCACCTATCAGATTTCTCAGCATCCTCCCCCAGGACGTGAAGGAATGACATCATTCATCCCATAGTCCTGGTGAGTGAGAAGTAAAGTGGCCTCCTAAAAGGGCCTGAGCAAGTGGCAGGTGTCACGCATGAGCTGCCACTGTCTAACGTGGAAGTTACACTGCCTTCCTCTGCTCGTACAGGTGGTCTAACATATGGAGCGTGGAGTTCCAACTGGTGGAAACATCTCACATGAGGCGATGCTGGGGAAGAGCATTTTTACTTTGCATCTCAAGGAGGGCGTGTTTCACAGGGTAAGACTGTCTGAAGTGCCTGCACAGTGTCCTGGACATCTTTAACAGCTCTTGTAGTTCAGTGGAACCGGGTGATAACGAGATTGAAGATGTGCACCATGCAGAGAGCATCAGTCTGCCCTCCCTGACGCAGCGCAGACAAGATGTTCTTCCCGTTATCAATAACCATGGTTCCGACAGCCAATGTAATTTCTTCGTTGATGACGCCGAGCAGTTCATCCCTGGTGTGGCTTCGTTCACCAAGGCTGACCAGGTAGAACTGCCTAACAACGCCAAGCTTTGCATAGGTGATTTGCTGGAGGAACACTGTGAACTAGAGGTGAGGATGAGAACAGAGTGGAGAATGTGGAGGCAGAGAAGGACATTGGTGCAGAAATCCCGCTTCCACCCTGCTGTCTCATGGGCACGCTGCCATCCTCTTCTGATGATGATGATGCCTCCTCTTCACCAGGCTACCATGTGTGATTGGCTACATCATCTGCAAATGTTTGGTCGTCACTTGTCACCCACACCTGACCTCTCACAACATGGCCTCTCCTCCATGTCTGGGCTGGCCTGTAACTTCTGACTGGGCCAGCAGCTATCATTACTTGACTATCAGAAGGAGCAGTAAAAGCAGGAGGCAGGTTCAGGACAGTTGAGGGCACAGAGGCAGTTCCTGGCCCATGCCAACTAAGCGTGGTGTCAGAGGAACCCACTGATTCCTAGCTGTTTATCTGTTGTCATCTGAGATGATGTTGAAGAGCGAGTCAACCATTCGAATACATCTGGATTGCTGGTCAAAACACGACTGCTGGATGACCATGGTAGCTCAGGCCTGTTGCTGTGGCTTCTGCTACCACCTCCCCTTCTTCTGCTTCTGGCCATAGTGTATAACAACTGTATCACTAACAGAAGGGATTATCTCTGAATGTTGACACAATGCACATTGATGCCCACAGCATTATATGACACCTGCCTTTAATACCGGGGCACACTAACTGTATCACTAAAATAAAGGATTAACTATGAATGTGGGTTCACTAGAAAGGGATGCACACAGCGATTACACTCAACCTGCACTGTCCCTGCTGTCTCCTACGCTCTCCCTACAGTCTCAAAAAACTCTCCCTATAATCTCCCTGCACTGTCCCTGCTGTCTCCCTACACTCTCCCTACAATCTACCTATACTGTCCCTGCACTCTCCCTATCCAATATTCCTTTTTAAAACAGTTTTCAGCAACACTGTCCCAGGTGCATGAGCGCTTGCCACGCCTCTCCCTATGAAATGGCGGAGGCCATGCGGGATGAGGCTTTTATAGCGCTGTGACATCACAGGGGATGGCTATCTGAGGACTTGCTGGCTGTAGGAAGCACAAATATCTGCACCGGTGGAGAATTGGTTCTTCTGACTTCTGCTCAGACAAGAAACTCAGAAGTTGAGAGTTTTATGTGGAAATGTGACTAAATATGAGTCGGAGACTTTCAGAACTTTACCTTTTGAATTTCCGATGATGATTTTGGATTACGCTGAGTTTTTTAATTGCTTTCTTCACCATTTTTTTTTCAATTACACAAAATGTTGACTTCTCAGAGCGGCACAGCTTTTAAGAACAAGCATAAAATCTCCAAATGCCACCATCATGTCGCTTCATTCTCGCGGCGCTAGGAGGGGGGTCCGGCACGCTCCCCACCGGCAATTTAATTACCCGCTTATGAGTCACAACCTGTCTGCAGGTCTTCTGTGATTGAGTCATAACATTGTCAGAAAGCCTCGGGGAAGATTATCCTTTCTTGCTCAAACCTTCCAAATCAAGACGATAGTGTAATTTTTTGTCTGCTGACCGCTTCTTTTTGATTGCGTTATTGTTAGCCGGGATTATTTCATTACAAGCCTAGGAACAAGACGCTCAGCCGCAACGACTCGGACATTTTATTGACCCTCCTCGGGATGAATTATTCTGATTGCGCTTGGCAAACAGCTTCCGTTAAGTGCAGCCAGCCCTGCGTATCGAGTGTCTCGCTCTTGAGGAGCGCGGCTCAGGGGAGATCCAGTTTCTGCTTGTAGAGAATAAGTTGACCACAAAATGTACTATTAATCAATGTAGAGTACACTCGAGCCATGACCCGATCTGAAAGTCCTTGCTCTCCACAAACACAATATTCCCTCTGGCGCCCAATAAATATAGTTTTACCAGATCTACTTGTGTCTGCGTGAGCAGCAGCACCGAAACACATCTTCTGGGAAGGAGAAAGCAAGGGTGTGGACCGAAAGGAGATACCTGCTCTCAGGACTGGGACCTTCAGAGCCGAGAGGTCATTAGGACTGCGGCGATGGAGAAGAAAGAGAATACGTTCCCAAAGTGAAGCGCACTGCCCCGGGGGAGCCTTGGAGAAGGTTCTGAATAACAATGTGTCCTTGGGCTCCTGTGTTTTGTCTTAGACAAGAATTGGGGCTAAAGGTTGGAGTAGAGGCAACTACGCTGATAATTTTATTAAAATTGCCAAATTGGCTGCAATCGTCCGTTTTTTTTTTAGTGCAGGAGTCCCTCGCAGTACAATGATGGTTGCAGTCCACACAACTTTGTTTCGCCTTCTTTAGAAGTTGTATGGTCTTCTTTATAGGTGCTGTGTGGTCACTTCATGTCAGGTTAGATCATGGAAGATGGTGGCCAGCGTAGACTTCTATTATGATGGAATGCCTCTTATAGGCTTCTGTGGTACATGACGCCATAGAATTCCCTCATGGTCCGTGGTAGCAGAATCTATAACCGGATTCTTTCATAACCTGGACCTGTAAACAAGCTCGCTCATCACTAACTGAACGGAAAACTAGAAATTGGCTCCAAAGCCTCAGAATGTTAAGTAAAAAGCTCAGAAGATTAAAGAGAAATAAGTATAAATAATACATATAGATAAAGACACTGTAAGTCACCTCCTATGACGAGGATACGGACAGTAATCAAAAGTATACGAGACAACAGAAATACTGAGAGTTGTCCTCATCTGGTATACAGCTCATCTAGATATAGGTAATGTGCAGTACAGTACATGTAGTACAGGTAGAGAGCAGTACAGTACATGTAGTGCAGGTAGAGAGCAGTACAGTACATGTAGTGCAGGTAGAGAGCAGTACAGTACATGTAGTGCAGGTAGAGAGCAGTACAGTACATGTAGTACAGGTAGAGAGCAGTACAGTACATGTAGTACAGGTAGAGAGCAGTACAGTACATGTAGTAGAGGTAGAGAGCAGTACAGTACATGTAGTGCAGGTAGAGAGCAGTACAGTACATGTAGTACAGGCAGAGAGCAGTACAGTACATGTAGTACAGGTATAGAGCAGTACAGTACATGCAGTACAGGCAGAGAGCAGTACAGTACATGCAGTACAGGCAGAGAGCAGTACAGTACATGCAGTGCAGGCAGAGAGCAGTACAGTACATGCAGTGCAGATAGAGAGCAGTACAGTACATGCAGTACAGGTATAGAGCAGTACAGTACATGCAGTGCAGATAGAGAGCAGTACAGTACATGCAGTACAGGCAGAGAGCAGTACAGTACGTGCAGTGCAGATAGAGAGCAGTACAGTACATGTAGTACAGGCAGAGAGCAGTACAGTACATGTAGTACAGGCAGAGAGCAGTACAGTACATGTAGTACAGGTAGAGAGCAGTACAGTACATGTAGTACAGGCAGAGAGCAGTACAGTACATGTAGTACAGGCAGAGAGCAGTACAGTACATGTAGTACAGGCAGAGAGCAGTACAGTACATGTAGTGCAGATAGAGAGCAGTACAGTACATGTAGTACAGGCAGAGAGCAGTACAGTACATGTAGTACAGGTATAGAGCAGTACAGTACATGTAGTACAGGTATAGAGCAGTACAGTACATGTAGTACAGGTAGAGAGCAGTACAGTACATGTAGTACAGGTAGAGAGCAGTACAGTACATGTAGTACAGGCAGAGAGCAATACAGTACATGTAGTACAGGTATAGAGCAGTACAGTACATGCAGTGCAGATAGAGAGCAGTACAGTACATGCAGTGCAGATAGAGAGCAGTACAGTACATGTAGTACAGGTATAGAGCAGTACAGTACATGTAGTACAGGTATAGAGCAGTACAGTACATGTAGTACAGGCAGAGAGCAGTACAGTACATGTAGTACAGGTATAGAGCAGTACAGTACATGTAGTGCAGATAGAGAGCAGTACAGTACATGTAGTACAGGCAGAGAGCAGTACAGTACATGTAGTGCAGATAGAGAGCAGTACAGTACATGTAGTATAGGCAGAGAGCAGTACAGTACATGTAGTACAGGTAGAGAGCAGTACAGTACATGTAGTACAGGTATAGAGCAGTACAGTACATGTAGTACAGGTAGAGAGCAGTACAGTACATGTAGTACAGGTAGAGAGCAGTACAGTACATGCAGTGCAGGTAGAGAGCAGTACAGCACATGCAGTACAGTTAGAGAGCAGTACACTATATGCAGTGCAGGTAGAGAGCAGTACAGTACATGTAGTACAGGTAGAGAGCAGTACAATACATGTAGTACAGGTAGAGAGCAGTACAATACATGCAGTGCAGGTAGAGAGCAGTACAGCACATGCAGTACAGGTAGAGAGCAGTACAGCACATGCAGTACAGTTAGAGAGCAGTACACTATATGCAGTGCAGGTAGAGAGCAGTACAGTACATGTAGTACAGGTAGAGAGCAGTACAATACATGTAGTACAGGTAGAGAGCAGTACAATACATGCAGTGCAGGTAGAGAGCAGTACAGTACATGCAGTGCAGGTAAAGAGCAGTACAGTACATGCAGTGCAGGTAGAGAGCAGTACAGTACATGCAGTAGAGGTAGAGAGCAGTACAGTACATGCAGTGCAGGTAGAGAGCAGTACAGTACATGCAGTGCAGGTAGAGAGCAGCTTGGTACATGCAGTACAGGTAGAGAGCAGTACAGTACATGCAGTGCAGGTAGACAGCAGTACAGTACATGCAGTACAGGTAGAGAGCAGTACAGTACATGCAGTGCAGGTAGACAGCAGTACAGTACATGCAGTACAGGTAGACAGCAGTACAGTACATGCAGTACAGGTAGAGAGCAGTACAGTACATGCAGTGCAGGTAGACAGCAGTACAGTACATGCAGTACAGGTAGAGAGCAGTACAGTACATGCAGTACAGGTAGAGAGCAGTACAGCACATGCAGTGCAGGTAGAGAGCAGTACACTACATGCAGTGCAGGTAGAGAGCAGTACAGTACATGCAGTGCAGGTAGAGAGCAGTACACTACATGCAGTGGTCACACATGTTCAGTTTAAATCTTCAACTGCCACCAGCCACATGTTCTGTTAGAAGCTGTGGTAGTTACAGGGAGATAACTGCAGCAGAAAGGCCACAACCCCTGAGCTGTCAGGCTGAAGATAATCTAGCAGAGCAATTGGGGGAGACTGAGTGCATGATCAAGATGGCAATTACAAGGTCAGAGCAGGCGGCAAGGAGCAGAATCGGTAGAGAGTTTACACCTTTACTGGTTACACTAGAAAACCCACAACTGATGCAGGGAGTTGGCTGCACAGCCCAGACCACCATGACGACTTCTTTCACCCCCGTCTCGTCCCTGCAGAGTTTATCACACAGACATCTTAGATTCATCACTTTTCCATCATCCTCCCCCTCCTCCTGCCCCAAAGCTGTTATCCTGCTGCCACCCCCAATACTGTGCCCGCTCTTCTCCCCAAATAATATACTACAAAAATAATAGATACAGATAGTGCCCCCATAGTAAGTGCTCCCTAAAGTCCCACCAATGGTAATCATTTTCTCCCACAGTGCCCTGTGTAATAGTGCCCCCTGCTGTGCCCCAACAGGAAGAATGCTCCCTAGGCCTTTAGTAGTAATGCCCTCAATATTGTGCCCTCTAATAACACCCCACAGTAACCCCAGTAGTAATAATTCCCCTATAGTGCACCTATGGTGCCCTCAGCAGTAACAAGGCCCCTCTATAAGGCACTCTTTATAGCCCGCAGTAGTGATAAAGCCGATTTATAAGGCCTCCCTCTAGAGCCCACAGTAGTAATAAGGCACCCTGTAGTAGCCTCAATATTTATAAAGCTCCTCTGCAGTGCCCCCTGTATTATAATGCCCTCTGTGGTGTTTTCCCCCGTGTTATAATCTTCTGTGTAGTGCCAGTATGTATAATGTACCACCCTGTGGTTCCCTCATTATTATAATGCCCCCCCTGTAGCACTAGTATGTATAATGCTCTCAACCCCCCGTACTATAATGCCCCCCATAATGCTAGTATGTATAATGCTCTCACCCTCGCCTGCAGTGCCCCCTGTAAAATAATGCTCTATGTAGTATAATCCACCTGTAGTATAATAATGGCCCCCTGTAGTATACTGCACCTCCTGTAATAAAATGCAGCCCTGTAGTCCCCACTTAGTATAGTGCCCCCCGTAGGGTTGTGTGAATAGTGCTCTCCCCCTGTAGTCATGGGTGTGAGATACTGATCCAGATACCATAATTTTACAAGTATCTGTATCTCAGTATTAGTATCCTAAATATTTGGATAGAAGTAGTAGTGCTGTTATTCTTTATATATATATATACACACTACTGCTCATACCCAGATATTTAGGACACTGGTGCGATCTCCTATATACAGAATATGCAGATGTTGACACAGATATACACATATACACACTCATTTACAGGCTGCAGGTTCTCCGTTCTCCTCCAGTGTCTTTTGCAGGCTAAAGGACCTGCAATCATGTGACCATTACTGTATTCCAAAGGTCCTTTATACTCTGGTTTGTTGATCTATGTCCAGGGGTCATTGTACATCGCCTTTTATGCAGCAAATAACGCAGTAAAACCGTGATGTACAATAATCCCAAAATACACAGTCAAAAAGCTGTCTGCCGGGCTGTGTAGGAATGCAGGGCGCCCCCCGCTGTCCTCGCACACCTGAGGCCACCGCCTCACATTGCCTAACGAGAGACGCGCCCCAGGAATAATCCAAAGGAAAACTGACCAGAAGAGTATCTTCTATTAAAACATTACAAGCTTTATTTCCAAGTGACACAACAGTAAAAAGCTGACACGTTCCGTTTACGTCAGTAAATATACAACATATACAAATACGCGATGACGTCACACAAGTCCCACCTATTACGAGCTGATACCAATCATCTGGACCACAATTATGGAGCACAATTATAAAAGTATGAAAGAACTATTCACTAATGATAAAACACGTCAGTTCTCATCCCATAAGATTTAACTGAATTCACAGTAAACATTCAGTCTGCAGAGAAGTCGTTTTCTTCCATCTCCACCTCTCGCTGGTTTACTCACCTTCTCCATTACAATTACTTGCAATCTGCCAACATTGCCCGGTGCACTTGTGCAAGGATGCATCTGACAAACTTCAGTTCACAACTATACAACCGCCTTACATCTGAATCTGGGTTTGGTTATCATCTAGCCATGCCTGGATGACTAGGGTGGAGTGATGATTGTTGAGTCTTTTTACAGCCAAACCTCTGGTGACCAGGTGCAGTGTCTGCCATGTGCCATCTCTGCTTTTCTTTCTTCTGATCTATCTGCTATCTTGTCTCCCGCTCTCTATGGTGCCCTTCTGTTTTCTCTGCTGCTTTCTTCCACTATCTGTGCCTCTCTTTCTCCTGTACTTTCAGCTATGCTCTCTCCCACTGTCTCTGGTGCTCTTTCTCTCTCTCTGGTTCTCTTTGCTCTATTCCACTGTACTGTATGTGCTGCTCTTTATCCTGTTCTCTCCCCCTCTTTCTGGTGATCTTGTCTCTCTCTGTGGCAGTGCATTATCTTCTCTCTCTCTTTCTCTCTTGCACTCCAACTCCGTCTCTGCTGTCTCACATTCTCTGCACTCCAGCACTCTCTCACGTCTCAAGCTCTCTAAGATCTCCTGCACTCTCTACTGTATCACACTCTGTTTACTCCACCACTCTCTGCTGTCTCACACTCTCTTTACTCCAGCACTCTCTGCTATCTCACACTCTCTCAGCACTCTCTGCTGTCTCATACTCTCTGTAACCCAGCAATCTCTGCTGTCTCACACTCTCATTACTCCAACACTCTCTGCTGTCTCACACTCTTTTAGCACTTCTGCTGTCTCATGCACTCTTTACTCTAGCACTCTCTGCTGTCTCACACTCTCGTTACTCTAGCACTCTCTGCTGTCTCACACTCTCTTTACTCCAGCACTCTCTGCTGTCTCACACTCTTTTAGCACTTCTGCTGTCTCATGCACTCTTTACATAAGCACTCTCTGCTGTCTCATGCTCTCTTACATAAGCACTCTCTGCTGTCTCATGCTCTCTCAGCACTCTCTGCTGTCTCATGCTCTCTCAGCACTCTCTGCTGTCTCACACTCTCTTTACTCCAGCACTCTCTGCTGTCTCACACTCTTTACTCCAGCACTCTCTGCTGTCTCACACTCTCTTTACTCCAGCACTCTCTGCTGTCTCACACTCTCTTTACTCCAGCACTCTCTGCTGTCTCATGCACTCTTTACTCCAGCACTCTCTGCTGTCTCGTGCACTCTTTACTCCAGCACTCTCTGCTGTCTCACACTCTCTTTACTCCAGCACTCTCTGCTGTTTCATGCTCTCTCAGCACTCTCTGCTGTCTCACACTCTCTTTACTCCAGCACTCTCTGCTGTCTCATGCTCTCTCAGCACTCTCTGCTGTCTCACACTCTCTTTACTCCAGCACTCTCTGCTGTCTCACACTCTTTACTCCAGCACTCTCTTGCTGTCTCATGCTCTCTCAGCACTCTCTGCTGTCTCACACTCTTTACTCCAGCACTCTCTGCTGTCTCATGCTCTCTCAGCACTCTCTGCTGTCTCACACTCTTTACTCCAGCACTCTCTGCTGTCTCATGCTCTCTCAGCACTCTCTGCTCTCCCACACTCTCTTTACTCCAGCACTCTCCGCTGTCTCACACTCTCTTTACTCCAGCACTCTCTGCTGTCTCGTGCACTCTTTACTCCTGCTCTCTGCTGTCTCACACTCTTTACTCCAGCACTCTCTGCTGTCTCACACTCTTTACTCCAGCACTCTCTGCTGTCTCACACTCTTTACTCCAGCACTCTCTGCTGTCTCGTGCACTCTTTACTCCAGCACTCTCTGCTGTCTCACACTCTTTACTCCAGCACTCTCTGCTGTTTCACACTCTTTACTCCAGCACTCTCTGCTGTTTCACACTCTTTACTCCAGCACTCTCTGCTGTCTCACACTCTCTTTACTCCAGCACTCTTTACTCCAGCACTCTCTGCTGTCTCACACTCTCTTTACTCCAGCACTCTTTACTCCAGCACTCTCTGCTGTCTCACACTCTCTTTACTCCAGCACTCTTTACTCCAGCACTCTCTGCTGTCTCACACTCTTTACTCCAGCACTCTCTGCTGTCTCACACTCTTTACTCCAGCACTCTCTGCTGTCTCATGCTCTCTCTGCACTCTCTGCTGTCTCGTGCACTCTTTACTCCTGCTCTCTGCTGTCTCACACTCTTTACTCCAGCACTCTCTGCTGTCTCGTGCACTCTTTACTCCAGCACTCTCTGCTGTCTCGTGCACTCTTTACTCCAGCACTCTCTGCTGTCTCGTGCACTCTTTACTCCAGCACTCTCTGCTGTCTCGTGCACTCTTTACTCCAGCACTCTCTGCTGTCTCGTGCACTCTTTACTCCAGCACTCTCTGCTGTCTCGTGCACTCTTTACTCCAGCACTCTCTGCTGTCTCACACTCTTTACTCCAGCACTCTCTGCTGTCTCATGCTCTCTCAGCACTCTCTGCTGTTCTCACACTCTCTCAGCACTCTCTGCTGTCTCGTGCACTCTTTACTCCTGCTCTCTGCTGTCTCACACTCTTTACTCCAGCACTCTCTGCTGTCTCGTGCACTCTTTACTCCAGCACTCTCTGCTGTCTCACACTCTCTTTACTCCAGCACTCTCTGCTGTCTCGTGCACTCTTTACTCCAGCACTCTCCGCTGTCTCACACTCTCTTTACTCCAGCACTCTCTGCTGTCTCGTGCACTCTTTACTCCAGCACTCTTCGCTGTCTCACACTCTCTTTACTCCAGCACTCTCTGCTGTCTCGTGCACTCTTTACTCCAGCACTCTCTGCTGTCTCACACTCTCTTTACTCCAGCACTCTCTGCTGTCTCGTGCACTCTTTACTCCAGCACTCTCTGCTGTCTCGTGCACTCTTTACTCCAGCACTCTTCGCTGTCTCACACTCTCTTTACTCCAGCACTCTCTGCTGTCTCATGCTCTCTCAGCACTCTCTGCTGTCTCATGCACTCTTTACTCCAGCACTCTCTGCTGTCTCGTGCACTCTTTACTCCAGCACTCTCTGCTGTCTCGTGCACTCTTTACTCCAGCACTCTCTGCTGTCTCGTGCACTCTTTACTCCAGCACTCTCTGCTGTCTCGTGCACTCTTTACTCCAGCACTCTCTGCTGTCTCACACTCTTTACTCCAGCACTCTCTGCTGTCTCACACTCTCTTTACTCCAGCACTCTCTGCTGTCTCATGCTCTCTCAGCACTCTCTGCTGTCTCGTGCACTCTTTACTCCAGCACTCTCTGCTGTCTCGTGCACTCTTTACTCCAGCACTCTCTGCTGTCTCGTGCACTCTTTACTCCAGCACTCTCTGCTGTCTCACACTCTTTACTCCAGCACTCTCCGCTGTCTCACACTCTCTTTACTCCAGCACTCTCTGCTGTCTCGTGCACTCTTTACTCCTGCACTCTCTGCTGTCTCGTGCACTCTTTACTCCAGCACTCTCTGCTGTCTCGTGCACTCTTTACTCCAGCACTCTCTGCTGTCTCGTGCACTCTTTACTCCAGCACTCTCTGCTGTCTCGTGCACTCTTTACTCCAGCACTCTCTGCTGTCTCGTGCACTCTTTACTCCTGCTCTCTGCTGTCTCACTCTCTTTACTCCAGCACTCTCTGCTGTCTCGTGCACTCTTTACTCCAGCACTCTCTGCTGTCTCGTGCACTCTTTACTCCAGCACTCTCTGCTGTCTCACACTCTCTTTACTCCAGCACTCTCTGCTGTCTCGTGCACTCTTTACTCCAGCACTCTCTGCTGTCTCACACTCTTTACTCCAGCACTCTCTGCTGTCTCGTGCTGTCTCAGCACTCTTTACTCCAGCACTCTCTGCTGTCTCGTGCACTCTTTACTCCAGCACTCTCTGCTGTCTCGTGCACTCTTTACTCCAGCACTCTCTGCTGTCTCGTGCACTCTTTACTCCAGCACTCTCTGCTGTCTCGTGCACTCTTTACTCCTGCTCTCTGCTGTCTCACTCTCTTTACTCCAGCACTCTCTGCTGTCTCGTGCACTCTTTACTCCAGCACTCTCTGCTGTCTCACACTCTCTTTACTCCAGCACTCTCTGCTGTCTCGTGCACTCTTTACTCCAGCACTCTCTGCTGTCTCACACTCTTTACTCCAGCACTCTCTGCTGTCTCGTGCTGTCTCAGCACTCTTTACTCCAGCACTCTCTGCTGTCTCGTGCACTCTTTACTCCAGCACTCTCTGCTGTCTCAGCACTCTCTGCTGTCTCATGCTCTCTCAGCACTCTCTGCTGTCTCGTGCACTCTTTACTCCAGCACTCTCTGCTGTCTCGTGCACTCTTTACTCCAGCACTCTCTGCTGTCTCAGCACTCTCTGCTGTCTCATGCTCTCTCAGCACTCTCTGCTGTCTCGTGCACTCTTTACTCCTGCTCTCTGCTGTCTCACTCTCTTTACTCCAGCACTCTCTGCTGTCTCGTGCACTCTTTACTCCAGCACTCTCTGCTGTCTCAGCACTCTCTGCTGTCTCATGCTCTCTCAGCACTCTCTGCTGGCTCACACTCTCTTTACTCCAGCACTCTCTGCTGTCTCACACTCTCTTTACTCCAGCACTCTCTGCTGTCTCACACTCTCTTTACTCCAGCACTCTCTGCTGTCTCATGCTCTCAGCACTCTCCGCTGTCTCACACTCTCTTTACTCCAGCACTCTCTGCTGTCTCACACTCTCTTTACTCCAGCACTCTCTGCTGTCTCACACTCTCTTTACTCCAGCACTCTCTGCTGTCTCACACTCTCTTTACTCCAGCACTCTCTGCTGTCTCACACTCTCTTTACTCCAGCACTCTCTGCTGTCTCATGCTCTCAGCACTCTCCGCTGTCTCACACACTCTTTACTCCAGCACTCTCTGCTGGCTCACACTCTTTACTCCAGCACTCTCTGCTGGCTCACACTCTCTTTACTCCAGCACTCTCTGCTGTCTCATGCTCTCTCAGCACTCTCTGCTGTCTCGTGCACTCTTTACTCCAGCACTCTCTGCTGTCTCGTGCTGTCTCCCCCGCTATCACTTGGCTGCTTTGCATATGAGGAAGCCTATGGCTGCAGGAATATCTGGGACATCAGATGTTCTTACTTCAGGAGACACAGAAACCTGCGCTCTAAACTTCATGACAAATGTTGATGCGAGGAGTCTCTTCCACAGACATAAGAGGAAAACAGATCCTTCTCCCGTCTGTCGTGCCGCAGCTCCAAAAAGTGTGAAAAAAAAACATTTCCATTTTAATTATATTTCAATTAAAGGAAACAAAGTATCTGAACATGTCTCCTAAAAATGACACATTGTAAGTCGCTACAAAGAGGCGAGATGGGAAATACGGAGAACGCATTATCTGACTTCCGCAAGGCGCAACATGAATCAAGAAGAGCAAAAAATGGAAACAAAAGTAAAGACATTAGAACATTTCCCACAACAAAAACGTCTGCTGCACTCAGTGGTCACCATGAGGGGTGCAGGCTGAGGAGCGAGGGCTCTTAAAGGGGAACTCCAACCTTTCCAGAAGGATGAGGCAGCAGCAGCGCACGGTTACAAAGAAACCCCAATATGTCCACATTGTTACCTGACCACAGGTGGTCGTTACCCCGTCACTTCTCCCCAATCCCTTCATCTACAGAGTTACAGATCCTAAAAACAGGACTGGTACCTAAAGTTCCAACTGTGCAACAGTTTCACAATTTGGTTATAAATTTTGGGAAAGCCAAGGTTGAAAGTTGTGGTCAATCTATGAAGCAAAGTCAAAATGTTTGCATCTAAGGCAATGTTGTGGCTATAAGAGGTGCAGAGGGACCAGATACCGCCTGGACCTGATGTCCGAGGAGACCCCGAGACACAAGAGGACCCCAGGAGCGTCACATGACATCCAAAAAATTAAGATTTTGATATTTTTGAGGCATAAACACTTAATATGGAGGATGACCATTGAAATCAATAGGGAATAGGACAGGATTAAAAAGAGCATTGTATAAAAATGTAACTAAATGGGAGCCCCATGTATCAGGAACGGCTGGAGGCCGCGCTCATGGACCTAGACCCATGTTACCTCGGGCGATTCCCTCTACAATGGCTGCTAATGACTGTAGGGGGCGCACTACCTCACGCGAGGTCATAGTCTCCATATCATCACTATAACTGATACAAAAGTTCCTTCTCTAACAAGTTCTATCCTGATCCTATTTTTCCACAAATCTGAACGGTATTTTTTTTTTTTTTTTGAACATTCTGCATGAAATATCTGAATCCCGCAATCAGCCACCTGGGAATAGAGGAAAGCGCTATCTCCCCAGCCAGACTTCATCCTGCACTAGTTACAGGCGGAGTGACCGGCATTTATCTTATTAATATGATTTTAACTACAGCCGCTCAGATTTTAATTAGTAGGGATTTCTTTGAAGTATCTGAGCAGGAAAAAAACTTCTTTCCTTGTAAAAATAACAGAAGCAAATTGTTTATAATACATGGAGGAGAGAGCGCGGCAATTAAAATATCAAGAGAGGCTAAACACGCTGCTTCCTCTGATCGCTCTGTTAATGACTCCTGAGGCAAAGAGTCTGTAGAAATATCACAAAAATAAAATGTAAATGCAAAAATAGATCATGTACTTGGCTGATCTTCCCCTATCACAGACTACTTAACAGCAAGGAGCTAGTATGAATAACAAATTATAATTATTAGCCATCCATATCACTAAATATTCTATAATACTAACACATGGATACAAGAAAAGAACTACTATAATACTGCTCCTATGTACAAGAATATAACTACTATAATACTGCTCCTATGTACAAGAATATAACTACTATAATACTGCTCCTATGTACAAGAATATAACTACTATAATACTGCCTCCTATGTACAAGAATATAACTACTATAATACTGCTCCTATGTACAAGAATATAACTACTATAATACTGCTCCTATGTACAAGAATATAACTACTATAATACTGCTCCTATGTACAAGAAAATAACTACTATAATACTGCTCCTATGTACAAGAATATAACTACTATAATACTGCTCCTATGTACAAGAATATAACTACTATAATACTGCTCCTATGTACAAGAATATAACTACTATAATACTGCTCCTATGTACAAGAATATAACTACTATAATACTGCTCCTATGTACAAGAATATAACTACTATAATACTGCCTCCTATGTACAAGAATATAACTACTATAATACTGCTCCTATGTACAAGAATATAACTACTATAATACTGCTCCTATGTACAAGAATATAACTACTATAATACTGCTCCTATGTACAAGAATATAACTACTATAATACTGCTCCTATGTACAAGAATATAACTACTATAATACTGCCTCCTATGTACAAGAATATAACTACTATAATACTGCTCCTATGTACAAGAATATAACTACTATAATACTGCTCCTATGTACAAGAATATAACTACTATAATACTGCTCCTATGTACAAGAATATAACTACTACTATAATACTGCCTCCTATGTACAAGAATATAACTACTATAATACTGCTCCTATGTACAAGAATATAACTACTATAATACTGCTGCTCCTATGTACAAGAATATAACTACTATAATACTGCTCCTATGTACAAGAATATAACTACTATAATACTGCTCCTATGTACAAGAATATAACTACTATAATACTGGCTCCTATGTACAAGAATATAAACTACTATAATACTGCCCTATGTACAAGAATATAACTACTATAATACTGCTCCCTATGTACAAGAATATAACTACTATAATACTGCTCCTATGTACAAGAATATAACTACTATAATACTGCTCCTATGTACAAGAATATAACTACTATAATACTGCTCCTATGTACAAGAATATAACTACTATAATACTGCTCCTATGTACAAGAATATAACTACTTATAATACTGCCTCCTATGTACAAGAAATATAACTACTATAATACTGCTCCTATGTACAAGAATATAACTACTATAATACTGCTCCTATGTACAAGAATATAACTACTATAATACTGCGCTCCTATGTACAAGAATATAACTACTATAATACTGCTCCTATGTACAAAGAATATAACTACTATAATACTGCCCTATGTACAAGAATATAACTACTATAATACTGCTCCATGTACAAGAATATAAACTACTATAATACTGCTCCTATGTACAAGAATATAACTACTATATATACTGCTCCTATGTACAGAAATATAACTATATAATACTGCCTCCTATGTACAAGAATATAACTACTATAATACTGCTCCTATGTACAAGAAATAACTACTATAATACTGCTCCTATGTACAAGAATATAACTATATAATACTGCTTCCTATGTACAAGAATATAACTACTATAATACTGCTCTATGTACAAGAATATAACTACTATAATACTGCTCCTATGTACAAGAATATAACTACTATAATACTGCTCCATGTACAAGAATATAACTTAACTATAATACTGCCTCCTATGTACAGAATATACTACTATAATACTGCTCCCTATGTACAAGAATATAACTACTATAATACTGCTCCTATGTAGCAATAATTACATAGTATAATACCTGCTCCTATGTACAAGAATATAACTACTATAATACTGCTCCTATGTACAAGAATATAACTACTATAATACTGCCCTATGTACAGAATATAACTACTATATACTGCTGCCTATGTACAAGAATATAACTACTATAATACTGCTCCCTATGTACAAAGAATATAACTATATAATACTGCTCCTAGTACAAGAATATAACTACTATAATACTGCTCCTATGTACAAGAATATAACTACTATAATACTGCTCCTATGTACAAGAATATAACTACTATAATACTGCTCCTATGTACATAGAATATAACTACTATAAACTGCCTCCTATGTACAAGAAAATAACTATAATAACTGCTCCTATGTACAAGAATTAACTACTATAATACTGCTCCTATGTAACAAGAATATAACTACTATAAATACTGCTCCTATGTACAAGAATTAACTACTATAATACTGCTTCCTATGTACAAGAATATAACTACTATAATACTGCTCCTATGTACAAGAATATAACTACTATAATACTGCTCCTATGTACAGAATATAACTACTATAATACTGCTCCTATGTACAAGAATATAACTACTATAATACTGCCCCTATGTACAAGAATATAACTACTCATAATACTGCTCCTATGTACAAGAATAACTACTATATACTGATCCTATGTACAGAATATACTACTATAATACTGCTCCTATGTACAAGAATATAACTACTATAATACTGCTCCTATGTACAAGAATATAACTACTATAATACTGCTCCTATGTACAAGAATATAACTACTATAATACTGCTCCTATGTACAAGAATATAACTACTATAATACTGCTCCTATGTATAAGAATATAACTACTATAATACTGCTCCTATGTACAAGATAAATAACTACTATAATACTGCTCCTATGTACAAGAATATAACTACTATAATACTGCTCCTATGTACAAGAATATAACTACTATAATACTGCTCCTATGTACAAGAATATAACTACTATAATACTGCTTCCTATGTACAAGAATATAACTACTATAAACTGCTCCTATGTACAAAATATAACTACTATAATACTGCTCCTATGTACAAGAATATAACTCTATAATACTGCTCCTATGTACATGATATAACTACTATAATACGCTCCTATGTACAAGAATATAACTACTATAATACTGCTCCTATGTACAGAATATAACTACTATAATACTGCTCCTATGTACAAGAATAATCAACTACTATAATACTGCTCCTATGTACAAGAATATAACTACTATAATACTGCTCCTATGTACAAGAATATAACTACTATAATACTGCTCCTATGTACAAGAATATAACTACTATAATACTGCTCCTATGTACAAGAATATAACTACTATAATACTGCTCCTATGTACAAGAATATAACTACTATAATACTGCTCCTATGTACAAGAATATAACTACTATAATACTGCTCCTATGTACAAGAATATAACTACTATAAATACTGCTCCTATGTACAAGAATATAAACTACTATAATACTGCTCCTATGTACAAGAATATAAACTACTATAATACTGCTCCTATGTATACAAGAATATAACTACTATAATACTGCTCCTATGTACAAGAATATAACTACTATAATACTGCTCCTATGTACAAGAATATAACTACTATAATACTGCCTCCTATGTACAAGAATATAACTACTATAATACTGCTCCTATGTACAAGAATATAACTACTATAATACTGCTCCTATGTACAAGAATATAACTACTATAATACTGCTCCTATGTACAAGAATATAACTACTATAATACTGCTCCTATGTACAAGAATATAAACTACTATAATACTGCTCCTATGTACAAGAATATAACTACTATATAATACTGCCTCCTATGTACAAGAATATAACTACTATAATACTGCTCCTATGTACAAGAATATAACTACTATAATACTGCTCCTATGTACAAGAATATAACTACTATAATACTGCTCCTATGTACAAGAATATAACTACTATAATACTGCTCCTATGTACAAGAATATAACTACTATAATACTGCTCCTATGTACAAGAATATAACTACTATAATACTGCCTCCTATGTACAAGAATATAACTACTATAATACTGCTCCTATGTACAAGAATATAACTACTATAATACTGCTCCTATGTACAAGAATATAACTACTATAATACTGCTCCTATGTACAAGAATATAACTACTATAATACTGCCTCCTATGTACAAGAATATATAATACTGACTCCTATGTACAAGATATAACTACTATAATACTGCCTCCTATGTACAGAATATAACTACTATAATACTGCTCCTATGTACAAGAATATAACTACTATAATACTGCTCCTATGTACAAGAATATAACTACTATAATACTGCTCCTAATATACAAGAATTTAACTACTATAATACTGCTCCTATTTACAAGAATATAACTACTATAATACTGCCTCCTATGTACAAGAATATAACTACTATAATACTGCTCCTATGTACAAGAATTTAACTACTATAATACTGCTCCTATTTACAAGAATATAACTACTATAATACTGCCTCCTATGTACAAGAATATAACTACTATAATACTGCTCCTATGTACAAGAATTAACTACTATAATACTGCTTCCTATGTACAAGAATATAACTACTATAATACTGCTCTATGTACAAGAATATAACTACTATACAATACTGCTCCTATGTACAAGAATATAACTACTATAATACTGCCTCCTATGTACAAGAATATAACTACTATAATACTGCTCCTATGTACATAGAATTTAACTACTATAATACTGCTCCTTGTACAAGAATATAACTACTATAATACTGCCTCCTATGTACAAGAATATAACTACTATAATACTGCTCCTATGTACAAGAATATAACTACTATAATACTGCTCCTATGTACAAGAATATAACTACTATAATACTGCTCCTATGTACAAGATATAACTACTATAATACTGCTCCTATGTACAAGAAATAACTACTATAATACTGCTCCTATGTACAAAAGTATAACTACTATAATACTGCTCCTTGTACAAGAATATAACTACTATAATACTGCCTCCTATGTACAAGTAATATAACTACTATAATACTCCTCCTATGTACAAGAATTTAACTACTATAATACGCTCCATTACAAGAATATAACTACTATAATACTGCTCCTATGTACAAGTATAACTACTATAATACTGCTCCTATGTACAAGAATATAAACTACTATAATACTGCTCCTATGTACAAGAATATAACTACTATAATACTGCTCCTATGTACAAGAATATAACTACTATAATACTGCTCCTATGTACAAGAATATAACTACTATAATACTGCTCCTATGTACAAGAATATAACTACTATAATACTGCTCCTATGTACAAGAATATAACTACTATAATACTGCTCCTATGTACAAGAATATAACTACTATTAATACTGCCTCCTATGTACAAGAATATAACTACTATAATACTGCCTCCTATGTACAAGAATATAACTACTATAATATACTGCTCCTATGTACAAGAATATAACTACTATAATACTGCTCCTATGTACAAGAATATAACTACTATAATACTGCTCCTATGTACAAGAATATAACTACTATAATACTGCTCCTATGTACAAGAATATAACTACTATAATACTGCTCCTATGTACAAGAATATAACTACTATAATACTGCCTCCTATGTACAAGAATATAACTACTATAATACTGCTCCTATGTACAAGAAAATATAACTACTATAATACTGCTCCTATGTACAAGAATATAACTACTATAATACTGCCTCCTATGTACAAGAATATAACTACTATAATACTGCTCCTATGTACAAGAATATAACTACTATAATACTGCTCCTATGTACAAGAATATAACTACTATAATACTGCTCCTATGTACAAGAATATAACTACTATAATACTGCTCCTATGTACAAGAATATAACTACTATAATACTGCTCCTATGTACAAGAATATAACTACTATATAATACTGCTCCTATGTACAAGAATATAACTACTATAATACTGCCTCCTATGTACAAGAATATAACTACTATAATACTGCTGCTCCTATGTACAAGAATATAACTACTATAATACTGCTCCTATGTACAAGAATATAACTACTATAATACTGCTCCTATGTACAAGAATATAACTACTATAATACTGCTCCTATGTACAAGAATATAACTACTATAATACTGCCTCCTATGTACAAGAATATAACTACTATAA
>ONZH01009137.1:0-15987 GCA_900303285.1 Rhinella marina | reverse complement strand
GGGGGCTAGCGCAAAGGGACGAGGACGGGGGCGCGGAAATGCTGGTGGGGGCACAAACCGCGTTGAAGCCAGTGGGGATACAATGCGTGCTGGTGAGGGGCAGCCAGCATTCCGCTCATCCAGCATCACTGCCTTTATGGGACAGTTAAGCGGGGGGCGGGTTACACCGCTGTTGAGGCCTGAGCAGCGTGAACAGGTGGTGCAATGGATAGCCGATAACGCTTCCACTCACTTGTCCACCACCCAGTCATCCACACAGTCTCACTCTGACCCTCCTTCCTCCCATCCTGGCCAACAGAGTCATCCCACCCTTGACCCCTCCCAGGTGCTCTTTTCGGGTCCTTTTCCAGATGTGCTGCAAGAATCCCAGGAGCTAGCAGAGGAATTTGTTTGTAGTGATGCCCAAACACTTGAGTATCCGCCATCTCCTGGTGACGTGGACCCGGAACCAGCATCTGTTATCATGAGCGATGATGATGAGACGCAGTTGCCATCAAGGGAGGCTGTTGGAATGTCCAGTGGGCAGGAGGAGGAGCAGAGTGAGGAAGTGGAAGAGGAGGTGGTGGACGACGAAATGACCGACCCCACTTGGCCAGGGGTGATGTCCAGCGGGGAAAGCAGTGAAGATGTGGTGGTCTGCGCATCACCGAAAAAAGGCAGGCAAGAGGCAGAGGGATGTCCAGAGGCAGAGGACAGTCCAGACAGAGAAGGCAGGCCACAGCCAGCAGGGCCGAAGCTCTTCCCAGCAGCAGGCAGTCGCGCGAAGCTCCCCCATCGAGGCCTCGTACTTCTGTGGTGTGGAGATTTTTTAATGTTTGCGCGGACGACAAACTGAGCGCGGTTTGTGCACTCTGCCACTCAAAACTGAGTAGGGGCTCTGAGAAGAGCAATCTGACCACCTCAGGCATGCGGCGTCACTTGGAAGTCAAGCACTGGGCTGAGTGGGAGAAGAAGCAAACGCAATACAACCTGCGCCCGGTCTTGCTGCCACTGCCTCTTCCCCTTTGTTGTGTGCTGCCACTGCGGTCCAGACCTCCAGCCAGGACACCTCCACATCTGCCTCTGCCACTTTGGGGCCTTCTCCTTCAGCCTCCCCTTCCCCCACATCTTCGCCTGCACCTTCATACTCCTCGTCCCATCAACTGTCCATCTCGCAGGCGTTCGACCGCAGGCGGAAGTACGCCTCAAATCACCCCCAAAGCCCAAGCCTTAAACTGCCACATCTCCAAACTGCTGGCCCTGGAGATGTTGCCGTTTAGGCTTGTGGAGACGCAGGCCTTCCGCGACCTGATGGCGGCTGCCGCTCCTCGCTATTCCGTCCCTAGCCGCCACTACTTTTCCCGGTGTGCCGTCCCCGGCCCTGCACCAGCACGTGTCGCGTAACATCAGGCGGGCCCTGAGTTACGCAGTCAGCGCAAAGGTCCACTTGACCACCGACTCGTGGACAAGCGCTTGCGGCCAGTGACGCTACATCTCTTTGACGGCACACTGGGTGAATGTTGTGGAAGCGGGGACGGGGTCGCAAACAGAGACGGCCTACCTACCACCCCCGCCCAAGATTGCCAGCATGGGTTCTGATAAACCCCCCTCCTCTTCCTCCTCCTCCTCCTCTGCCTTAACATCGCCCTCAGCCGCTAGCTGGAAGCGTTGCAGCACTGGCGCGGGGAGACGTCAGCAGGCGGTGCTTAAGCTCATCAGCTTGGGCGACAGGAAGCACAGCGCCCCAGAGGTGAGGGACGCCATATTGCAGCAGACGGAGATGTGGCTGTCGCCGCTGCAGCTAGGACCAGGCATGGTCGTGTGCGATAACGGCCGTAACCTGGTGGCGGCTCTGGAGCTTGCCGAACTCAATCACGTACCATGCCTGGCCCACGTTTTTAATTTGGTAGTCCAAAAATTTTTAAAGACTTACCCCAACCTGGCAGAGCTACTGGTGAAAGTGCGGCGCTTGTGCGCTCAGTTTCGGAAGTCAACTGTAGCTGCTGCTAGCTTAAAAAAACTCCAGCAACGCCTCCATTTGCCTGAACATCGGCTGTTGTGCGACCTGCCCACTCGCTGGAATTCCACCTATTCCATGTTGGCCAGGGTGTGTGAGCAGCAGAGAGCATTGATGGAGTACCAGATGATGAATCCACACGTGCCTCCAACTCAGCTCCCTCAGTTTGCCAACCACGAGTGGCCATGGATGGCAGACATATGCGATGTATTGCGTATCTTTGAGGAGTCCACCAAGAAGGTCAGCAGCGAGGACGCTATAGTGAGCCTAACCATCCCGCTCCTATGCGTCCTTAAAGAAACGCTCATCGCAATAAGGGAGAACGCATTGCACGCAGAGGAGACGGGGATAGGAGGAGACGCAACGGAGCTAGACAGTCAGACCACACTTTTGTCTGCTTCACGGTGGCAGTTGCAGGAGGAGGAGGATGAGGAGGAGGACGACGTGGAGGTGGCTGTGGAAGAGGAGGAGGATGCTGGCGGCGAGGGTAGCAGTCAGGCTGTGTGCGTCCCATTGGTTCAGCGCGGATGGGGCGGAGAGGAGGCGGAAGAGGAAGAGGAGGAAATGGCAAGTGATCCTTCTGGTGGGGGCAGTGAGGTCATGCCTATTCAGAGTCTGGCACACATGGCTGACTTCATGCTGGGCTGCTTTTCCCGGGACACACGTGTTGTCCGGATAGTGGAGAACAAACTGTACTGGGTCTTCACACTCCTGGACCCCCGGTATAAAGATAACGTCTCCTCTTTTATTCCGGTAGAGGAGAGGACGAATCGATTGCTGGAATACCAGAGGGAACTCGTGCAGAACATGATGGAGATTTTCCCACCCACCATCGCTGGCGGCAGAGAGGAGAGGGTCTCCCAGAGTCCCACAACATCTATCAGGCCCACAGCCACCAGTGGAACACTCTCCAAGGTGTGGGACACGTTCATGGCACCCCCTCGTGCAACTCCCATCACTGCGGGGCCCGCTATCAGCAGGAGGGACAAGTATCGGCGGATGTTGCGGGAGTACCTGGCAGACCGTACCCCTGTCCTCCCCGATCCCTCGGCGTCCTACACTTACTGGGTCTCCAAGTTGGACACGTGGCTGGAACTGTCCCTGTACGCCTTGGAGGTGCTTGCCTGCCCTGCCGCCAGCGTGCTATCAGAAAGGGTGTTCAGCGCAGCCGGGGGCATTATAACCGATAAGCGCAGCCGCCTGTCAACCGACAGTGCCGACAGGCTGACGCTAATCAAAATGAACAGCAAGTGGATTGACCCGGACTTTGCTTCTACAACAGTGGAAAGCAGCCAAAAGTGAAGTGCCATCTGTATGAAGTGCCATTTCCTCCTCCTCCTCCTCCTTAACCGCCGTAGAAATGCTCCATTAAAAAAAAAAAAGAAAAAATTATTATGGCTCAGCTCTTGGGCCTTAATACAATTTTTAAGAGGTCTCAGCTTTTGGGCCTTAATACAATTTTTAAGAGGTCTCAGCTCTTGGGCCTTAATACAATTTTTAAGAGGTCTCAGCTCTTGGGCCTTAATACAATTTTTAAGAGGTCTCCGCTCTTGGGCCTTAAAACAATTTTTAAGAGGTCTCACCTCTTGGGCCTTAATACAATTTTTAAGAGGTCTCACCTCTTGGGCCTTAATACAATTTTTAAGAGGTCTCAGCTCTTGGGCCTCCACACAATTTTTAATAGGTCTCAGTTCTTGGGCCTTAATACAATTTTTAAGAGGTCTCAGCTCTTGGGCCTCCACACAATTTTTAAGAGGTCTCACCTCTTGGGCCTTAATACAATTTTTAAGAGGTCTCAGCTCTTGGGCCTTAATACAATTTTTAAGAGGTCTCAGCTCTTGGGCCTTAATACAATTTTTAAGAGGTCTCAGCTCTTGGGCCTCCACACAATTTTTAAGAGGTCTCACCTCTTGGGCCTTAATACAATTTTTAAGAGGTCTCAGCTCTTGGGCCTTAATACAATTTTAAGAGGTCTCAGCTCTTGGGCCTCCACACAATTTTTAAGAGGTCTCACCTCTTGGGCCTACAAACAATTTTTAAGAGGTCTCACCTCTTGGGCCTTAATACAATTTTTAAGAGGTCTCAGCTCTTGGGCCTCCACACAATTTTTAAGAGGTCTCAGCTCTTGGGCCTTAATACAATTTTTAAGAGGTCTCAGCTCTTGGGCCTCCACACAATTTTTAAAAGGTCTCACCTCTTGGGCCTACAAACAATTTTGAAGAGGTCTCACCTCTTGGGCCTTAATACAATTTTTAAGAGGTCTCAGCTCTTGGGCCTCCACACAATTTTTAAGAGGTCTCACCTCTTGGGCCTTAATACAATTTTTAAGAGGTCTCAGCTCTTGGGCCTCCACACAATTTTTAAGAGGTCTCACCTCTTGGGCCTCCACATAATTTTTTCGAGGGCTCACCTCAAGGGCCTCCATATAATTTTTTCAAGGTCTCACCTCAAGCTAACTTTGCGCACTCATTAAAATATCTTCACAACAAGGACCTAAGAGCCCTCGATGGGAGAGCTTTGTGTGGGGGCCTGTTATAGGGAAGAGATGCGGCCCTGCGGGCTCTAGCCTGCCTTCTCCATAAGCCTCTGGCCACCCCACGGCCTCTTCCTGCCTTTTGCGGTCCTACGCATCCCTCAACATCCCCACTGCTTTACCTGCTAGACATGACACTGGGCCAGGTCGGGTCACTGACTTCGTCATACTCAACCACCTCCTCTTACACTGCCTCACTTTGCTCCTCCTCCGGCCCACCCGACATACCAACAGCCTCCCTTGCTGGCAACTGTGTCTCATCATCGTCCCTAATCATTTTACACTTTAGTGCCCGTTCCACACCACCATCAGCTAGAGATGGAGCTTGCTCCAGTGTTTGGGCATCAGAACAAACAAAATCCTCAGATAGCTCCTGCGATTCTTGCAGGACTGGCGAGGAGTCAAAATCAGGTAAGGGACCTGAGAAGAGCTCCTGGGAGTGGGCATGGGTGGGAACACTCGGTTGATAACATTGGGCAGGGTGGGAGGAAGGAGGGTCAGAGTGAGGTCCCTGCAGTTTCTGCAGGCTATCGACGAGACTGGACTTTGTGGACTTGACTGGCTGGTGGACAGATTTAACAAATCTAGAAGGAGAAGGAGGGGTTTGCCGAGCTGTCTGTAAGGGTTGCGGAAATCCTAACAGAACCAAGGCCCAAAACTTGGGTGGGGGTAGCAGGTTTGCCCGTCTCCGCCTCCAGAACATTTACCCAGTGTGCTGTCAGGGAGATGTAGCATCCCCGGCCTCAAACGCTTGTCCAAGTGTTGGTGGTCAAATGGCCTTTTGCAGTAACCGTGTTACTCGGGCGTGGATGATGTTTTGGGACATGTGCTAGGGCAAGGCAGGGATGGCACAGAGGGAAAAATAGTGATGGCTAGGGACAGGATACTGATGGATGGCAGCCCCCATCAGGTTGCAGAAAGCTTTCATTTCTACAAGCCTAAATGGCAACATCTCAAGCGCCAACAATTTGGGCATTTTAAGGCTTCTGCATGTGTTTGAGTTGTTTTTACATTTTAAAGAAGACATGTCTGACCACATCTCACACACACACACAATGACAATTAGGGGTGGGGTCTATTTGCTTTCCCTCTTGCCTATGCCATCTGTGGTTGTCATAGGCAACGTGATTTTAAGGGGTGCAGAATTTTTCTTCTTTTTTGTACAGTTTGGCTTGGGGTCCATGGCAATGTAGAGGAAAGAAGGTTTCCTTGTATTGTCTCACTTTACATAGAAGTTATATTGTGTTTGGAGTGTATTGTTGAGAGGCTGTGATAGTGGCGTAATAGTGCGACTTGGGCGCGTTATATGCACCCAGACATGCTTCCCCTGCTGTCCCAGTTGTATTCCAGCAGTGTTGGCATCATTTTCTGAGGTTTCAGGGTGGACTTGGTGACCTCCAAGTGGTCGAATTGAGATTTCCAAGTGGCGAGCATTTTTTTCCCATAGACTATAATGGGATTCGATATTCGGTCGAATAGTCGAATAACGCGGTCTATTCGAATCGAAATTCGAACTTTCGAATATTTCACTACTCGCTCATCTCTAATCTTTAGGTCTGATCCCAAGATCTTACAAAGCTAGTAACAAAGTTTATAAGGCTGAAAAAAGACATCTGTCCATCCAGTTCAGCCTGTTATTCTGAAAGTTGATCCAGAGGAAGGCAAAAAAACAAACAAAAAACTCCTGTGAAGTAGAAGCCAATTTTATACAGTTTAGGGTTAAAAAATCCTTCCCGACTGCAATCAGGCATCAGAATTACTCCCTGGATCAACAACCCCTCTCTAGTAAATATAACCTGTAATATTTTTACCCTCCAGAAATACATCCAGGCCCCTCTTGAACTCTTTTAGTGAACTCACCATCACCACCTCCTCAGGCAGAGAGTTCCATAGTCTCACTGCTCTTACCATAAAGAATCCTCTTCTATGTTTGTGTACAAACCTTCTTTCCTCCAGACGCAGAGGATGTCCCCTTGTCACAGTCACAGTCCTGGGGATAAATAGATCATGGGAGAGATCTCTGTACTGACCCCTGATATATTTATACATAGTTATTAAATCTCCCCTCAATCGTCTTTTCTCAAAAGTGAATAACTCTAATTTTGATAATCTTTCTGGGTACTGTAGTCCACCCATTCCAGTTATTACTTTAGTTGCCCTACTCCTTTAGTTGAACCCTCTCCAGCTCTGCTATGTCTGCCTTGTTCACTGGAGCCCAGAACTGTTCACAGTACTCCATGTGTGGTCTGACTAGTGATTTGTAAAGTGGCAGGACTGTGTTCTCATCACAGGCATCTATGCCCCTTTTGATGAAGCCCATTATCTTATTGGCCTTGGCAGCAGCTGTCTGACACTGGTTTCTACAGCTTAGTTTGCTGTTCACTAAAATTCCTAAGTCCTTTTCCATGTCAGTGTTACCCAGTGTTTTACCATTCAGTATGTACTGGTGACTTGCATTATTCCTTCCCATGTGCATAACCTTACATTTGTCAGTGTTAAACCTCATCTGCCTCTTCTCTGCCCAAGCCTCCAATCTATCCAGATCCATCTGTAGCAGTGTACTGTCCTCTTCTGTGTTAATTACTTTACACAGTTTAGTGTCATCAACAAAAATTGATATTTTACTGTGCAAGCCTTCTACAAGAATATTAATGTTGGTTCAGAATCCTAAGTAAATCAGTCCATTTTTCAAACAATTTTTATAGTTAGTAACAAAATGTGGAACATTATTATTGTATCTTTTCTTGGTTTGCAATAAATTTGATAGTCACTATCCCTAGCCCTGAGATAATCACAGGATAGTGTATTTTGGGTTTAGGTCCAATATCACAAGCCTTTTGTCAATTCCCTGGATTGTACTCAACTGGTCCGACTGGTATCCCAGCTTTAAGATGTGGAGCATGAAGGCTTGTATAAAGCAACAAACTGTCGCTGTGGATTTCTGGAATGAGGTATGAATTTGATTATTCCTTAATGTCAACTTCAAATTCAAGAAGTTGACTTAAGTTGCGGAAATATTAAGTGAGAAAATTATATTAAACACGTTAGAGTTAAATGAGGAAATAAACTCAACGCACTCTTCCTGTGCACCTGACCAAAGAAGCAGGATATCCTCACTATACCAAAATCAGTGTATAACCTTTTGAAAAAAGTACAAAATTAGCATTTACCCATCCTTTTGACACTATACACCAATTTTCTTTCTGACATGGAGAGTATACAGTGGTGGAGAGAGAGAGAGACGTGGTAGTCGTGAGGACACGAGTATTAGTACTCCCAGTGGTACTCACTCTGGTTCTCCACCATGTATTGAAAGGAGGGGCACATCCCTTTCTTCCCCTCGGGGCACACCCTGGTTTGGGGTCTCCTGCCTTGTGATAGGTGGGGTGCCCTTGGTGTCAGTAGGTTTTGGGGTGAAACAGAGGTCCCTTGAGTTGGCAGACTAGAATGTCATGATGATAAGGCCGGTTTTTAGATGAAAACAAGTCTAATGTACTTTACTGAGGCAACTTGGTAGATGGTACATACAGGCAATCTCTCACTCTATATATTTGTTGTCTTGTTCAGTATTTCTACAATACTCAGCTGCAGGGCGTAGTCCTGATGGTCAGCCTTTCTTCTAAATATGGTAAGGAGCTTGTAACTTCTATCTGCAGTGAGCCCCATCTTGGAGTTTTGGCGTAGTGGAGGTGTATATTGAAGAATCAGGCCCCAAAGTATAACAGTCTCTCTAGTGCAAAATATAACTGGTGACACATCAGTGGTTGGATGGCTGCAATTCTCTACTTAGGTGATACTGGCCTAGTGGTTGTTGGGTAGGTGATAGTGTCTGAGCTGTTGTCCCTCACCTCACAGCAGCGTCTGTAAAGTTGTATTTAATTGATCACTTTGCTGTCTGGAATTTCAAGGCTTCACTTGAGGCTGTCATTAGCTGTAGTTGTTGCAGGAGAAGTGTATCTGGTTCCTGAACTTCCCTCACAGGGGAAAAAGATATGGTTCATGGGGGTGGGTACTCTACAAGAGCTTTCCTAACTCCCCCACTATCAGAACAGGACCTCTCCTGTCCCCTCTCCCCTAGCTCTCACTCACTAGACTGGACTTTGTCCTCCTGGCAGGAAGTTGGACCAGCCCACTTCTACAAAAAAGGGGAAGGAACTGGGTGCTTAAAAATACTATTGTAGTACCCCCAGGTCTGGAGCACTACATATACCCAATCAAAATGCAGTGAAGTCTACAGCCAATATACAATAATAGTGTTACATTCAATGGCTTGTATTTTCCAGCACTCTTCCATGTATGGTCAGTAAACATTCTGATAGACTCAAGTCTTCTCTCCCTCAGAGGCTCCCTCCTTAACAGTGAACGGCTGGGTCACTGTAAATACATCTGAGAAGAAACCAGACACAGAAAAACTGTCTGTAACCGGACAGTTAAGGGCTGTGGAGAATGGTATTGTGGACTGCATGTGGCCACTAGGTCGTGGTTTGTGCACCCTTCATCTCGATATGTGCAAATATGTACCTTATTCTTTTAAATGCTTGCCCTAGATGCCTTGACACACATTATATAGACATATGCTAAAGTAATAAAAGTTCTAATAAAAATGTGATGATTTTCTACCAAGTTTATCCTTTTATTGGTATTGTGCTACAGTGCATGTAACTGCCAGTTCCTTCTTATACAAGGCGCATCAAAGTAGATAAATATCACTGTTGATGTATTCAGCACAAATGTCTTTGCCAGATTGTGTTGTTATATCCATCACTGATTCAGTCTTGTCTTTCATGTGAACTATTTTATCCTTATGATCTCACTTGCTCACAACTTTGTTCCAAACTATTTCCCCTATAATCTATCATTTAGCTGCAGCTACTGTACGTATTTTTCTTAGATGGCAGCTTTGAGTTGCCCTGTTAGGACATACTAGAGCCACTGTCCGGACCATAACCAGGTACCTCAAAACTTCTACCAGAGTTCCAAAACCAAAGCTATGCCTAGGTTCTTCACCAGGGCCTACTGCAAGGCAAGATGGACTTGGCAGCTAATGACACAGGATATGTCTGCAGAGCTGATAACAGAAAGCTGGTGTGCGCACACAAGTAGCACACCTTCAAAAATGACCAGGGAGGAAAAAGAGGAGTCAGCAAGCAGAGTCAAAAACCAGGAGGTTAACAAAAGGTAAAATCCAAGACAAGCCAGGGAAAGATACACACAATAAATACATGACACAAATGGTTAATCCAAAGGAGAGCCAGGACAATTACCAGGACAGTCAACATAAACAGGAACAGCAGGCCCAAGGGAAAATCCAAAAATAAGCCAAAAGTCAGATCACCAGAAATGTCAGCAAGACATTGCACAATATATAACCTAGAATACTAACTGCAAACTCATGCATGGTTTAAAGGAGACAGCTGTCTTAAATCCCCCGCCTAGCTCTGGGATTGAGCACAGAGTCAGAAACCTGATTGGCTTGGTTTCCAATCACTGACAAGTCCAGCAGCCGGGACTTGTCTGGTAGGTACAGCAACCATCACAGCAAAGTAATTCACAGAGATGCGGCTTGAACTCCTGACATCTCAATTTCTTAGATTTGTATGAGATGTCTCATCCTCTGGCACAATCATAAAGCAATCGTATTATATTATATAGATCCTGATTAAATGTTCAAATGAACATCCTATCCCCATTATTTATCTTTGAAGATCAGTTAAACCTGAAGAAATCTGCCTTGTGTGGAAATTCACCCTTTTCATACTAAGGATCACATCGGATTGAGAAAGTATCCCCCTTCCAGATGGCTATTATTATAGCATTGAACACAGTTGATTTTTTTCTGTATTTATATTAAGGTAATTTGGCAGAAAAATCACTGCTTTATATTAAGTTTCTAAGCTGAAGGGAATATATTATGTATTTCATTTTAGTTTCATCAATCAGATTTAAGAGTAATGAGGAAATGTAATGGATTTTTTTCAACTTTTTTCAACAGATCAACAGGGCATGTGCACTGTATGGCAGTTAAACTTCATGAGAGTCTGTAAACTAATACAGTCCTTAAAGAGTGATGGAGTACAGCCTCAACTCCTAGAGACCAAGAAGTGGTAGGGGAGCTGCATTCAGGGCCTTCTCTGTGTGTATATATTGTATATTGTTGCAATCCTGCCTTATTTGGGCCTCCAGCAGTACAACAGAGTTGTTGAATACCCTCTGCAGACTCTATCCTAGTCTACACAGCAAAGCTGACAAGGGAGCTTCAGAAAACAGTAAATGTAAGCTTATTGTTTTTTTTTACATACAACTACACTGGAGAGTCAGCACACTCAGATAGTACAGGCAGACAGTGCGATTATATAACTGCAGCTAATCACTTTATATACTCACCTACTATATACAGTGGTCCCTCAAGATGCAATGGCCTCAAGATACAATACTTTCAACACACAATGGTCTTTTCTGACCCATCGTAAATTGAAACTAGACTCAATATACAATGCCTCAAACTCAGATTCCACCAATAAAGGCCACTTCTCTGGTAAAATATCTGTATTAGTTGCTAATTAGCAGCTATTCCTGACTGTTACATGTGAGGACTTGTTTTATCTGCCTTAGTTATCTGCTTAGTTTTCTTAGATCTTAATTTTCCCTTATCTTGGATGACATGTTGGGGCTTTGGAACCAATTACTCAAGTTACAATGGTTTCAACATACAATAGTCCTCCTGGAACCGATTAATATTGTATCTTGAGGGACCACTGTATCTGGAATCTTGGTCCTTTAGATTGGGATACATTACAACTGAGATAGGGTATAGCAAGAATAGGTTATAACTAGAGATGAGCGAGTAGTGTTCGATCGAGCTGGTATTCGATCGAATACTACGATATTCGGCACACTCGATTTCAATCGAGTATAACGGCGATGGCGCACTTAGAATTCGTTTCCCCTCCCACCTTCCCTGGCGCTCTTTTTCCACCAATCAACATGCAGGGGGGGTATGACAGGCACGCTGAGCACGCTGGCAGCGCGAAAACAGCGTCTACATGCATTGGCTGGAAAAACCATGTGACCTCGAATATTAAAAACTCAGCTCTTCCTGCTCGTACGCATATGCTGCGTGAACTTAGTCAGGGACAGAGGCTGGAGAAGGGAGAGACAGATTTTAGCTGTTGGACAGGCAGGAGCGTGAATAAAAGCCCTTATCAGGGCTACTACAGTGGACTTCAGTGATAGCTTTACTACAATATAGACTTTACAGAGAACGGCTGCTGTATTCAGGGATAGCTGCTGGAGTAGGGACAGAGAGAGGCATTAGTGGTGTATTAGGTGCTCTGCTACATACCAAACTATATTTGGCACTACTGCTGTGTACCTTGAAATATACAATATCTAGGCCTTTTAATTGGCAACTGTACTGTGCGTTCTCTTGCTAAATAATTTCACATACCTGGTGTAAATACCCACCGTCTGTTCAGTTAGTACACGGCTGTGTACTTTGAAATATACAATATCTAGGCATTTTAATAGGCCACTGTACTGTGCGTTCTCTTGCTAAATTATCTCACATACCTGGTGTAAATACCCACCGTCTGTTCAGTTACTACACGGCTTTGTACTTTGAAATATACAATATCTAGGCATTTTAATAGGCCACTGTACTGTGCGTTCTCTTGCTAAATTATCTCACATACCTGGTGTTAATACCCACCGTCTGTTCAGTTAGTACACGGCTGTGTACTTTGAAATATACAATATCTAGGCATTTTAATAGGCCACTGTACTGTGCGTTCTCTTGTTAAATTATCTCACATACCTGGTGTAAATACCCACCGTCTGTTCAGTTACTACACGGCTGTGTACTTTGAAATATACAATATCTAGGCATTTTAATAGGCCACTGTACTGTGCGTTCTCTTGTTAAATTATCTCACATACCTGGTGTAAATACCCACCGTCTGTTCAGTTACTACACGGCTTTGTACTTTGAAATATACAATATCTAGGCCATTTAATAGGCCACTGTACTGTGCGTTCTCTTGTTAAATTATCTCACATACCTGGTGTAAATACCCACCGTCTGTTCAGTTACTACACGGCTTTGTACTTTGAAATATACAATATCTAGGCCATTTAATAGGCCACTGTACTGTGCGTTTTCTTGTTAAATTATCTCACATACCTGGTGTACATACCCACCGTCTGTTCAGTTAGTAACACGGCTGTGTACTTTGAAATATACAATATCTAGGCATTTTAATAGGCCACTGTACTGTGCGTTCTCTTGCTAAATTATCTCACATACCTGGTGTTAATACCCACCGTCTGTTCAGTTAGTACACGGCTGTTACTTTGAAATATACAATATCTAGGCATTTTAATAGGCCACTGTACTGTGCGTTCTCTTGCTAAATTATCTCACATACCTGGTGTAAATACCCACCGTCTGTTCAGTTACTACACGGCTTTGTACTTTGAAATATACAATATCTAGGCCATTTAATAGGCCACTGTACTGTGCGTTTTCTTGTTAAATTATCTCACATACCTGGTGTACATACCCACCGTCTGTTCAGTTACTACACGGCTTTGTACTTTGAAATATACAATATCTAGGCATTTTAATAGGCCACTGTACTGTGCGTTCTCTTGCTAAATTATCTCACATACCTGGTGTTAATACCCACCGTCTGTTCAGTTAGTACACGGCTGTGTACTTTGAAATATACAATATCTAGGCATTTTAATAGGCCACTGTACTGTGCGTTCTCTTGCTAAATTATCTCACATACCTGGTGTAAATACCCACCGTCTGTTCAGTTACTACACGGCTTTGTACTTTGAAATATACAATATCTAGGCATTTTAATAGGCCACTGTACTGTGCGTTCTCTTGCTAAATTATCTCACATACCTGGTGTTAATACCCACCGTCTGTTCAGTTACTACACGGCTGTGTACTTTGAAATATACAATATCTAGGCATTTTAATAGGCCACTGTACTGTGCGTTCTCTTGTTAAATTATCTCACATACCTGGTGTAAATACCCACCGTCTGTTCAGTTACTACACGGCTGTGTACTTTGAAATATACAATATCTAGGCATTTTAATAGGCCACTGTACTGTGCGTTCTCTTGTTAAATTATCTCACATACCTGGTGTAAATACCCACCGTCTGTTCAGTTACTACACGGCTTTGTACTTTGAAATATACAATATCTAGGCCATTTAATAGGCCACTGTACTGTGCGTTCTCTTGTTAAATTATCTCACATACCTGGTGTAAATACCCACCGTCTGTTCAGTTACTACACGGCTTTGTACTTTGAAATATACAATATCTAGGCCATTTAATAGGCCACTGTACTGTGCGTTTTCTTGTTAAATTATCTCACATACCTGGTGTACATACCCACCGTCTGTTCAGTTAGTACACGGCTGTGTACTTTGAAATATACAATATCTAGGCATTTTAATAGGCCACTGTACTGTGCGTTCTCTTGCTAAATTATCTCACATACCTGGTGTTAATACCCACCGTCTGTTCAGTTAGTACACGGCTGTGTACTTTGAAATATACAATATCTAGGCATTTTAATAGGCCACTGTACTGTGCGTTCTCTTGCTAAATTATCTCACATACCTGGTGTAAATACCCACCGTCTGTTCAGTTACTACACGGCTTTGTACTTTGAAATATACAATATCTAGGCCATTTAATAGGCCACTGTACTGTGCGTTTTTCTTGTTAAATTATCTCACATACCTGGTGTACATACCCACCGTCTGTTCAGTTACTACACGGCTTTGTACTTTGAAATATACAATATCTAGGCATTTTAATAGGCCACTGTACTGTGCGTTCTCTTGCTAAATTATCTCACATACCTGGTGTTAATACCCACCGTCTGTTCAGTTAGTACACGGCTGTGTACTTTGAAATATACAATATCTAGGCATTTTAATAGGCCACTGTACTGTGCGTTCTCTTGCTAAATTATCTCACATACCTGGTGTAAATACCCACCGTCTGTTCAGTTACTACACGGCTTTGTACTTTGAAATATACAATATCTAGGCATTTTAATAGGCCACTGTACTGTGCGTTCTCTTGCTAAATTATCTCACATACCTGGTGTTAATACCCACCGTCTGTTCAGTTACTACACGGCTGTGTACTTTGAAATATACAATATCTAGGCATTTTAATAGGCCACTGTACTGTGCGTTCTCTTGTTAAATTATCTCACATACCTGGTGTAAATACCCACCGTCTGTTCAGTTACTACACGGCTGTGTACTTTGAAATATACAATATCTAGGCATTTTAATAGGCCACTGTACTGTGCGTTCTCTTGTTAAATTATCTCACATACCTGGTGTAAATACCCACCGTCTGTTCAGTTACTACACGGCTTTGTACTTTGAAATATACAATATCTAGGCCATTTAATAGGCCACTGTACTGTGCGTTCTCTTGTTAAATTATCTCACATACCTTGTGTAAATACCCACCGTCTGTTCAGTTACTACACGGCTTTGTACTTTTGAAATATACAATATCTAGGCCATTTAATAGGCCACTGTACTGTGCGTTCTCTTGTTAAATTATCTCACATACCTGGTTGTAAATACCCACCGTCTGTTCAGTTACTACACGGCTTTGTACTTTGGAAATATACAATATCTAGGCCATTTAATAGGCCACTGTACTGTGCGTTTTCTTGTTAAATTATCTCACATACCTGGTGTACATACCCACCGTCTGTTCAGTTAGTACACGGCTGTGTACTTTGAAATATACAATATCTAGGCATTTTAATAGGCCACTGTACTGTGCGTTCTCTTTGCTAAATTATCTCACATACCTGGTGTTAATACCCACCGTCTGTTCAGTTAGTACACGGCTGTGTACTTTGAAATATACAATATCTAGGCCTTTTAATAGGCCCCACTGTACTGTGCGTTCTCTTGCTAAAGTATTTCACATACCTAATTATATACCCAAATATTGTATTTGCAACAAAAAAAAAATAAAATGCGGAGGGGGGCTAGCGGAATAGGACGTGGACGTGGACGAGGACGGGGGCGCGGAAATGCTGTTGGGGGCCTTGTTGAAGCCAGTGGGGATACAATGTGTGCTGGTGAGGATCAGCCAGGATCCCGCTCATCCAGAATCCCTGCCTTTATGGGACAGTTAAGCAGGGGGCGGGTTACACCGCTGTTGAGGCCTGAGCAGGTTGAACAGGTGGTGCAATGGATAGCCGATAGCGCTTCCACACAGTTGTCCACCAGCCAGTCATCCACACAGTCTCACTCTGACCCTCCTTCCTCCACACCTGGCCAACAGAGTCATCCCACCCTTGACCCCTCCCAGGAGCTCTTTTCGGGTCCTTTTTCAGATGTGCCGGAAGAATCCCAGGAGCTAGCAGAGGAATTTGTTTGTAGTGATGCCCAA
>ONZH01009136.1:0-43065 GCA_900303285.1 Rhinella marina | reverse complement strand
CACAGTACAGTGGCCAATTAAAGGCCTAGATATTGTATATTTCAAGGTACACAGCCGTGTACTAACTGCTCAGACGGTGGGTATTTACACCAGGTATTGAAATAATTTAGCAAGAGAACGCACAGTACAGTGGCCAATTAAAAGGCCTAGATATTGTATATTTCAAGGTACACAGCCGTGTACTAACTGAACAGACGGTGGGTATTTACACCAGGTATGTGAAATAATTTAGCAAGAGAACGCACAGTACAGTGGCCAATTAAAAGGCCTAGATATTGTATATTTCAAGGTACACAGCCGTGTACTAACTGAACAGACGGTGGGTATTTACACCAGGTATGTGAAATAATTTAGCAAGAGAACGCACAGTACAGTGGCCAATTAAAAGGCCTAGATATTGTATATTTCAAGGTACACAGCCGTGTACTAACTGAACAGACGGTGGGTATTTACACCAGGTATGTGAAATAATTTAGCAAGAGAACGCACAGTACAGTGGCCAATTAAAAGGCCTAGATATTGTATATTTCAAGGTACACAGCCGTGTACTAACTGAACAGACGGTGGGTATTTACACCAGGTATGTGAAATAATTTAGCAAGAGAACGCACAGTACAGTGGCCAATTAAAAGGCCTAGATATTGTATATTTCAAGGTACACAGCCGTGTACTAACTGAACAGACGGTGGGTATTTACACCAGGTATGTGAAATAATTTAGCAAGAGAACGCACAGTACAGTGGCCAATTAAAAGGCCTAGATATTGTATATTTCAAGGTACACAGCCGTGTACTAACTGAACAGACGGTGGGTATTTACACCAGGTATGTGAAATAATTTAGCAAGAGAACGCACAGTACAGTGGCCAATTAAAAGGCCTAGATATTGTATATTTCAAGGTACACAGCCGTGTACTAACTGAACAGACGGTGGGTATTTACACCAGGTATGTGAAATAATTTAGCAAGAGAACGCACAGTACAGTGGCCAATTAAAAGGCCTAGATATTGTATATTTCAAGGTACACAGCCGTGTACTAACTGAACAGACGGTGGGTATTTACACCAGGTATGTGAAATAATTTAGCAAGAGAACGCACAGTACAGTGGCCAATTAAAAGGCCTAGATATTGTATATTTTCAAGGTACACAGCCGTGTACTAACTGAACAGACGGTGGGTATTTACACCAGGTATGTGAAATAATTTAGCAAGAGAACGCACAGTACAGTGGCCAATTAAAAGGCCTAGATATTGTATATTTCAAGGTACACAGCCGTGTACTAACTGAACAGACGGTGGGTATTTACACCAGGTATGTGAAATAATTTAGCAAGAGAACGCACAGTACAGTGGCCAATTAAAAGGCCTAGATATTGTATATTTCAAGGTACACAGCCGTGTACTAACTGAACAGACGGTGGGTATTTACACCAGGTATGTGAAATAATTTAGCAAGAGAACGCACAGTACAGTGGCCAATTAAAAGGCCTAGATATTGTATATTTCAAGGTACACAGCCGTGTACTAACTGAACAGACGGTGGGTATTTACACCAGGTATGTGAAATAATTTAGCAAGAGAACGCACAGTACAGTGGCCAATTAAAAGGCCTAGATATTGTATATTTCAAGGTACACAGCCGTGTACTAACTGAACAGACGGTGGGTATTTACACCAGGTATGTGAAATAATTTAGCAAGAGAACGCACAGTACAGTGGCCAATTAAAAGGCCTAGATATTGTATATTTCAAGGTACACAGCCGTGTACTAACTGAACAGACGGTGGGTATTTACACCAGGTATGTGAAATAATTTAGCAAGAGAACGCACAGTACAGTGGCCAATTAAAAAGGCCTAGATATTGTATATTTCAAGGTACACAGCCGTGTACTAACTGAACAGACGGTGGGTATTTACACCAGGTATGTGAAATAATTTAGCAAGAGAACGCACAGTACAGTGGCCAATTAAAAGGCCTAGATATTGTATATTTCAAGGTACACAGCCGTGTACTAACTGAACAGACGGTGGGTATTTACACCAGGTATGTGAAATAATTTAGCAAGAGAACGCACAGTACAGTGGCCAATTAAAAGGCCTAGATATTGTATATTTCAAGGTACACAGCCGTGTACTAACTGAACAGACGGTGGGTATTTACACCAGGTATGTGAAAATAATTTAGCAAGAGAACGCACAGTACAGTGGCCAATTAAAAGGCCTAGATATTGTATATTTCAAGGTACACAGCCGTGTACTAACTGAACAGACGGTGGGTATTTACACCAGGTATGTGAAATAATTTAGCAAGAGAACGCACAGTACAGTGGCCAATTAAAAGGCCTAGATATTGTATATTTCAAGGTACACAGCCGTGTACTAACTGAACAGACGGTGGGTATTTACACCAGGTATGTGAAATAATTTAGCAAGAGAACGCACAGTACAGTGGCCAATTAAAAGGCCTAGATATTGTATATTTCAAGGTACACAGCCGTGTACTAACTGAACAGACGGTGGGTATTTACACCAGGTATGTGAAATAATTTAGCAAGAGAACGCACAGTACAGTGGCCAATTAAAAGGCCTAGATATTGTATATTTCAAGGTACACAGCCGTGTACTAACTGAACAGACGGTGGGTATTTACACCAGGTATGTGAAATAATTTAGCAAGAGAACGCACAGTACAGTGGCCAATTAAAAGGCCTAGATATTGTATATTTCAAGGTACACAGCCGTGTACTAACTGAACAGACGGTGGGTATTTACACCAGGTATGTGAAATAATTTAGCAAGAGAACGCACAGTACAGTGGCCAATTAAAAGGCCTAGATATTGTATATTTCAAGGTACACAGCCGTGTACTAACTGAACAGACGGTGGGTATTTACACCAGGTATGTGAAATAATTTAGCAAGAGAACGCACAGTACAGTGGCCAATTAAAAGGCCTAGATATTGTATATTTCAAGGTACACAGCCGTGTACTAACTGAACAGACGGTGGGTATTTACACCAGGTATGTGAAATAATTTAGCAAGAGAACGCACAGTACAGTGGCCAATTAAAAGGCCTAGATATTGTATATTTCAAGGTACACAGCCGTGTACTAACTGAACAGACGGTGGGTATTTACACCAGGTATGTGAAATAATTTAGCAAGAGAACGCACAGTACAGTGGCCAATTAAAAGGCCTAGATATTGTATATTTCAAGGTACACAGCCGTGTACTAACTGAACAGACGGTGGGTATTTACACCAGGTATGTGAAATAATTTAGCAAGAGAACGCACAGTACAGTGGCCAATTAAAAGGCCTAGATATTGTATATTTCAAGGTACACAGCCGTGTACTAACTGAACAGACGGTGGGTATTTACACCAGGTATGTGAAATAATTTAGCAAGAGAACGCACAGTACAGTGGCCAATTAAAAGGCCTAGATATTGTATATTTCAAGGTACACAGCCGTGTACTAACTGAACAGACGGTGGGTATTTACACCAGGTATGTGAAATAATTTAGCAAGAGAACGCACAGTACAGTGGCCAATTAAAAGGCCTAGATATTGTATATTTCAAGGTACACAGCCGTGTACTAACTGAACAGACGGTGGGTATTTACACCAGGTATGTGAAATAATTTAGCAAGAGAACGCACAGTACAGTGGCCAATTAAAAGGCCTAGATATTGTATATTTCAAGGTACACAGCCGTGTACTAACTGAACAGACGGTGGGTATTTACACCAGGTATGTGAAATAATTTAGCAAGAGAACGCACAGTACAGTGGCCAATTAAAAGGCCTAGATATTGTATATTTCAAGGTACACAGCCGTGTACTAACTGAACAGACGGTGGGTATTTACACCAGGTATGTGAAATAATTTAGCAAGAGAACGCACAGTATAGTGGCCAATTAAAAGGCCTAGATATTGTATATTTCAAGGTACACAGCCGTGTACTAACTGAACAGACGGTGGGTATTTACACCAGGTATGTGAAATAATTTAGCAAGAGAACGCACAGTACAGTGGCCAATTAAAAGGCCTAGATATTGTATATTTCAAGGTACACAGCCGTGTACTAACTGAACAGACGGTGGGTATTTACACCAGGTATGTGAAATAATTTAGCAAGAGAACGCACAGTACAGTGGCCAATTAAAAGGCCTAGATATTGTATATTTCAAGGTACACAGCCGTGTACTAACTGTACAGACGGTGGGTATTTACACCAGGTATGTGAAATAATTTAGCAAGAGAACGCACAGTACAGTGGCCAATTAAAAGGCCTAGATATTGTATATTTCAAGGTACACAGCCGTGTACTAACTGAACAGACGGTGGGTATTTACACCAGGTATGTGAAATAATTTAGCAAGAGAACGCACAGTACAGTGGCCAATTAAAAGGCCTAGATATTGTATATTTCAAGGTACACAGCCGTGTACTAACTGCTACAGACGGTGGGTATTTACACCAGGTATGTGAAATAATTTAGCAAGAGAACGCACAGTACAGTGGCCAATTAAAAGGCCTAGATATTGTATATTTCAAGGTACACAGCCGTGTACTAACTGAACAGACGGTGGGTATTTACACCAGGTATGTGAAATAATTTAGCAAGAGAACGCACAGTACAGTGGCCAATTAAAAGGCCTAGATATTGTATATTTCAAGGTACACAGCCGTGTACTAACTGAACAGACGGTGGGTATTTACACCAGGTATGTGAAATAATTTAGCAAGAGAACGCACAGTACAGTGGCCAATTAAAAGGCCTAGATATTGTATATTTCAAGGTACACAGCCGTGTACTAACTGAACAGACGGTGGGTATTTACACCAGGTATGTGAAATAATTTAGCAAGAGAACGCACAGTACAGTGGCCAATTAAAAGGCCTAGATATTGTATATTTCAAGGTACACAGCCGTGTACTAACTGAACAGACGGTGGGTATTTACACCAGGTATGTGAAATAATTTAGCAAGAGAACGCACAGTACAGTGGCCAATTAAAAGGCCTAGATATTGTATATTTCAAGGTACACAGCCGTGTACTAACTGCTACAGACGGTGGGTATTTACACCAGGTATGTGAAATAATTTAGCAAGAGAACGCACAGTACAGTGGCCAATTAAAAGGCCTAGATATTGTATATTTCAAGGTACACAGCCGTGTACTAACTGAACAGACGGTGGGTATTTACACCAGGTATGTGAAATAATTTAGCAAGAGAACGCACAGTACAGTGGCCAATTAAAAGGCCTAGATATTGTATATTTCAAGGTACACAGCCGTGTACTAACTGTACAGAGACGGTGGGTATTTACACCAGGTATGTGAAATAATTTAGCAAGAGAACGCACAGTACAGTGGCCAATTAAAAGGCCTAGATATTGTATATTTCAAGGTACACAGCCGTGTACTAACTGAACAGACGGTGGGTATTTACACCAGGTATGTGAAATAATTTAGCAAGAGAACGCACAGTACAGTGGCCAATTAAAAGGCCTAGATATTGTATATTTCAAGGTACACAGCCGTGTACTAACTGAACAGACGGTGGGTATTTACACCAGGTATGTGAAATAATTTAGCAAGAGAACGCACAGTACAGTGGCCAATTAAAAGGCCTAGATATTGTATATTTCAAGGTACACAGCCGTGTACTAACTGAACAGACGGTGGGTATTTACACCAGGTATGTGAAATAATTTAGCAAGAGAACGCACAGTACAGTGGCCAATTAAAAGGCCTAGATATTGTATATTTCAAGGTACACAGCCGTGTACTAACTGTACAGACGGTGGGTATTTACACCTGGTATACAAAAAGGGTATTGCAGGCACACAGAACCCAGAACACTAGAGCCAAATAAACTGTATTTAAAAAAATAAAATAAAATTCACAGCCGTATACTGCCAGATCAGATGGTGCATATACACACTAGTTATATAACAGTTTTTCAGCCAAAAAGAACGCAGAACAGTAGTGCCAAATATAGTTTGGTATGTAGCAGAGCACCTAATACACCACTAATGCCTCTCTCTGTCCCTACTCCAGCAGCTATCCCTGAATACGGCAGCCGTTCTCTGTAAAGTGTATCTTGTAGTAAAGCTATCACTGTACTGCACTATAGTAGCCCTGATAAGGGCTTTTAATCACGCTCCTGCCTGTCCAACTGCTAAAACCTGTCTGTCCCTTCTCCAGCCTCTGTCCCTGACTAAGTTCACGCAGCATATGCGTACGAGCAGGAAGAGCTGAGTTTTTAATATTCGAGGTCACATGGTTTTTCCAGCCAATCCATGTAGACGCTGTTTTCGCGCTGCCAGCGTGCTCAGCGTGCCTGTCATACCCCCCCTGCATGTTGATTGGTGGAAAAAGAGCGCCAGGGAAGGTGGGAGGGGAAACGAATTCTCAGTGCGCCATCGCCGTTATACTCGATTGAAATCGAGTATGCCGAATAGCGTAGTATTCGATCGAATACCGGCTCGATCGAACACTACTCGCTCATCTCTAATTACTATAGTATCCTCGAATCACCTACGTAACCACTAAAGTCTGTTTGCAGGAATCTGCCAATATTGGAGAAAGATCTCTCCCCATATGATCATTTTACCAGTCAGCAAGAATCCCAACACAGACTGCCCCCCCACCCCCCCGATGCAGTTGAACACTCCTCCCCGCTACAGTAGAAGTACTGATGTTAGAACCTCACAGAAAGATGTCATCGCGAGATTCCTGAACACATACCTTTAGAGGAGAAAAACTTGACTCATATCGCTGATATTATGCTGGGGACATTTACCACTATCACAGGCTCTGACACAAGACCAACACAAACCCGTATCCACTTTCCTCCCCTCCCCCCACCGGAACGTAAATATGCCTATAGAGTTAATACATCAGTTGATTGCCATACAGTTTCTATTCATAAAGAAACACACAAACAATATACAGCCACAAAGGATACTTTAATGAAACTGATATACAAAGAAACAACGTACAATCAAAAACGACATCTTAATGAAATTGATACATACTTGCCTTCACATATAAGGAAATGATAAATAATAATGTACATCTTAAATATAAAATAGGATAATAGTTCCATCGATAGACAGAATGGCAACTAATCTGTTAGGACAAGTAATCCTAGAAGCAAGAAAAATAATAAAATAGAAAAATAATAAATAAATAAAAATAAGAAATATTAAAAATAATAAATCAACAGGAATAAACACATGTGGATATGATGTAAGGATACTGAACATATACTGACTATATTGACCTCAGGTCTACTGATATTTTATACCTTTTTTCTCTTTTATATGTATTTTATGCTGTTGGTTTTATTGGCTAAACTGATATTGTACTCCCGGTCACCTCTTTGGCCGTGGGACATCTAGAAGAAGTGCGCCTATTTCTATTCATTAACCATCTCTCTATATGCCCAGACTGAAGTGATTGCGCACCCGCTCCCATTCTTGTAGGCAAATTTCCTAAGTTGACCACTGTCTTTTTCCCCCGATCAATCTTCTAGACCCGACGCCCCTGCCCCCTCCCCTCTTCTTTGCACGCCAGTTACTTTTAAATACCTCGATGTGTTTTTAACAATGTATGTTTAAATGTCCTGATGAAGGGGCAACTGTAAAGCCCCTGAAACGCATTGACTATCAATAAAACGTTCTTTCTACTCACACCCCCGTGAATGGTGAAGAATTCTTCCCGGACATCGCCTGTGAAGACGATCCATGCATTTATTTTTTCTCCCTGCACTACTAAAGAGATGATGGGGTACAGTCCCTCTTACCCCCAGAAGTACTTTCAGTGTGCTGCTCCTGCCTCTCCGTGCGCTGCGGTATCTCCCCTTCCTCCTGCATGACTGCAAATAAGGGAGTGTGGAAGGAAGCGCTGGTCCTCCGGTCAATATCGCCGCTGCTCTGCCGCTCCGCTACCTCCTTTCATGTCGGCTGGCCGGCATGCCTTTTTCAAAAGGCCACCACTGCCAGCCATGTTTGTTGTCCCTTCCTGTTCCTGTTCCTGGTGGAACGCACGCTTCACATCCTGTGCATCCACTGGAACAAGCCTGCAATGATATTCGCAGCGGCTCCTAGTGGAGTCTTACACTGCCAGGAATCTCTACTAGGCATAAGGTAAAAAACCCTAGAGGCCCTGCAGCCCCCTGACAGATCTGGGAGAGAACCACCCCTGTCCCAAGGACAGGAAACAGGAAGAAACTGGACATTGGAGATGGAGGACCCTTTTAAAGATCTGGGAAGTTCCTGTTCCCTGTCGGGAAGGGGGAGGATCTCTCACAGGTGCTGTCATGGGGTGTAATGGAAATAAAACCATTTTTGCCACTAGTACATGCTCCAAAGGGCTGTAATTTTCCCACTTCAGCACAGTACGACTAATACGTTTTTTGCACCACTAATAAACGAAAGAAGGTTTAACAATAAATAACTTTTGCACTGTATGCCAAATAAAACTTTTTTTTGCCACTAATACACACTAGAAAGGGCTGTAATTTTCCCACTACACCACACATCGGCTAATAGGTTTTTTTCACCACTACTAAACAACAGAAGGTTTGACAAGATTTTACTTTGGTGCTGTACGCCAAATAATACTTTTTTTTACCACTAATGCACGCTACAAAGGGCTGTAATTTTCCCACTTCAGCACAGAGTGACTTCTACGTTTTTTTGCACCACTAATAAAAGACAGGTTTGACAAAATGTAACTTCGGCGCTGTACGCCAAATAACACTTTTTTGCCACTTATACACACTACAAATTGCTGTAATTATTCCCACTTCAGCACAGAGTCACTTTTACGTTTTTTTGCACCACTAATAAACGGCAGAAGGCTTGACAATAAATAACTTCGGCGCTGTACGCCAAATAAAACTTTTTTTTTGCCACTAATACACGCTACAAATGGCTGTAATTTTCCCACTTCAGCACAGAACGACTAATACGTTTTTTTGCACCACTAAAGATACATATACCAAAAAGGGACCCTATCTGGGTATGGGTATATCTTATTAAAAAATATACACACAGCCTACACAGCTAGATACCCAACTTGACCCAGATACTTCTCATGATAAAATATAACTTTTCTTCTAAAATATAACCTCACCAATTGTGAGCTAACCTCACCAATAAAACTACTGTTATCAGTGTTCACAGTGGTGTATTATTTCAAAACATATTTGAGTGGTAATGGGGATGTGTACTTTCCCCTACCCACTAACCAATACACACTGCAGCTCGGCTGCTTGCCAGTTACTTCACTGGTAAAACCTATTGAAGCTAGTACTCTCTGAATTGAATTGCTACCTACTGTAACACTGTATACTTAGAACACCTAATAACAGAAATTAAAACCTCACGCTGCCTCCCGACATGTTTCGGCAGCTAGTCTGGCTTCTTCAGGGGTATTGGGCAGACCTGAGAAAGGACGCTGGTAAGCCCCTATAAATAGGCTTCTGCCTATGACTGACAGGCCAATCTACGCCTCAGAGTGAAGGATTGCTGTGTAAATAAAGTTCGTCATCATTGTATCTACCTCTGGGAAGCAAGCAACATACTTACCCTCCTCCGATCAACCAATGCTGATAGACGGGGGAAGGGTCGCGCTCTCTGACATGCTGCGCAGTCCTGCTATGCGCTGGGACTTAGAGACGGCACTTGTACTGTCTGCGCATGCGCACAAACTTAAAAAAAGATTGCTCAGTAAACGCCTCAACTGCGCATGCATTGCGCTAGTACTTCATTACTCCATGCGCACGGACTTAGTATTTAACCTGGAGAATGTTCTCATCACCACCACTATTATTGACTGAACTAACTTATATGCTTAGAAAAATGACAGGTAGACATCACTATCACACATATACTATAATTATGCTATACTTATGTAAGCTTAGTATTAAAGAATAAACCATCTCCACAACATTTATAAAAACAAAAAAAATAGAATGTTACAAGAGGGAATGATCAACCTCTCCAAGGAAAAATAATGGCCAAAGAGGTCACATTAATTTCAGATGACCCCAGATATTAAATAATTAGTTTGACAAGATTTAACTTCGGCGCTGTACTCTAAATAAAACTTTTTTTTTTCCACTAATACACGCTGTAATTCTCCCACTTCAGCACAGAGCGACTACTACGTTTCTTTGCACCACTAATAAATAGAAGTTTTCACAAGATTTAACTTTAGTGCTGTACGTCAAATAAAACTTTTTTTTGCCATTAATACACACTACAAAGGGCTGTAATTTTCCCAATTCACCACACAACAGCTAATAAGCCCTTTCTGTTTTCCACCACTAAAACAGCAAAAAAGGGCTTTACTAAATGTAACTACAGTGCACAAGGGTTAATAACACCCTAATCGGAATTACAGAGGTATGATCTATTGCAAACCTGAAATGAGCAGCTGTAATATGGCAATTTTAAACTCCAGTCACTGCACCAAGGTGTAATACGATTTTTTCTATTACCCTGTCTCTAAACACCCCTATTGAACCCTATTCTGCTTCAATACTTTCCTCCCTATCCTTTCCCTACACTTCTATTGAGCAATATATATGTTTGATGAAGTTTTCTACCACTTTCCCTAGCGCCTGCAAACGTCTCTCCCTGCACTAAGTTCACTGGAGAATGAGAGAATCCAAGATGGCTGAGGCTATTTATAGGGATGTGACATCACAGGGCTGGCTGGCTGATTGGCTGCATGCATGGCATTGTGGTTGATCCCTCTTTCCCACAGTTCCTTGCTCCATGTCTTAACACGTGCAGCTGCCATTTTAGGGAAAAAATAGTGATTTGTCAGGAAATTCGGATTCGGTGCGAGTCGAATAATTCCTGAAATTCGGATCAAATTCCACTTCTTAAGCTTCGATTCGCTCATCTCTGATTATGATGTACAGGTACATTATAATGCGTGAAGAGGTTAATATGTATTCAGTATCACACTGTAATATTATTATGTGTACATTTTTATGTGGTCTCTAAACAGTTTATCTTGCAGCAATTCATTTAATGATTGCATCCTGTACACTTTGGAAATGATGCAACGTAATGTGTACATTAGAGGGTCAGTGACCATAAGGCTTGTATGGCATGAGGAATTCATCCGAAATGCATAGCTTGTCTTTTTTCTGCTGCTATGCATATATACTCTTTCTAATGTTGTTCCAATAAAGGATTTGTGTCTGCCAGAGGATAACGGTGGATTCAAGTTTATTGAGTTTGGACTGGGCTGACACAGTTTTCCTGTTTTCCTCAGGAGCACCGCTGAATGTGAAAGTGCTGCATTCAAGGAGGTGGTGAGCTACTACATCTGTTTTCTATATATGTAGTCTTAAATAAAGTACTTCTCTTCCCTCCGGTTTCTTTGAAAGTTATGATCAGCCCAAGAAATCATCGATTATTTGGTGTGTGTGAGGCCGGGGACACAATAACATATCTGAGGGAAGCATCCATGTCATTCGAAATTGGCAGCCTTCCCGCTCTGAGCTCTGGATGGAGGAGGAGCCCCTGCATATAAGTAGACTCTCACTGAGTCTCCTCACAACCATTAAAGGGGTTATCCAATATCTTAAACAGCCCCCCCATGTGCTGGGCCCCTCACAGGAAATATACTTACCTGGCTCCACGCTCCCTTCGGCGCTCCTGGTCCCCACACCACTGCTGCTGCTTCTCCCTGTACACAGATGAAAACATCCGGTGTTCGGGGGCAGCAGCCAATGGCAGGCGGGATGGGGATGAGCCTCCCTAGCATCGCGGGTGATGCTAGAGAGGCTCGTCCCAGTCCCCGCCTGCCATTGGCTCCTTACCCCCTCCCCCGACACTGGATTTTTTCATCTGTGTACAGGGAGAAGCAGCAGCGGTGGTGCAGGGACCAGGAGCGGCATGGGGAGCAGGGGCGGACATACTGCCTGTGCAGCCGGTTCGGCTGCACAGGGGCCCATTGCGGGAGGGGGGCCCATGGGAGGTTTGGTCGCAGGGAGAGATGAGCGCTTCTATTGTGGAAGTGCTCATCTCTCTATATTCATCTATATCGCCGTCCTCAGGACAGCGATACAGATGATTGCTGCAGGGGAGGGAGAGGCGTCTCCCTTCCCCGGTCCTCTCATAGGCTGTAGGCGTCACCGCGCCGCCTGAGCTGTACAGCGCGGGACACAGGCCGGAAGAGGCCTGCATCACATCGCTGAAAGAGGCAAGGAGGTAAGTATGTAAGTTTATTTTTTTTATTTACGCTTTACTAGGGACCCTATCTGCCACTCATGGGGACATCTGTTGGGGGCCCTCCACTATAGAGGAGGAGGAGCACTATGGGGGCATATTTTAAATACTGGCAGACATGGGGGGCAGTATTAAGGATGATGAGCACTATGGGGGGCCTATTTTAAATGCTGGCAGACATGGGGGGCACTATAGAGGAGGAGGAGCACTATGGGGCATATTATAAATACTGGCAGACATGGGGGCACTATAGAGGAGGAGGAGTATTATGGGGGCATATTTTAAATACTGGCAGACATGGGGGGGCACGGTTATGTACTGGCACACATGGGGGCACTATAGAGGGGGCGGAGCACTATGGGGGCATCTACTGGGGACCCTATCTTATATACTGGCACACATGGGCGGCACTATAGAGAAGGGAGAGGAGCACTATTGGGGTAATTATATAGGGGCATTATACTGGCACACATTATGGGGGCATTTTATACTGGCAAATTGTCAGGCACCATGGGGACAAGGGGAGGCGCACTATTGGGGCACAATATAGGAGTATTTTATACTGGTGCAAATTCTGGCACTATGGGGACCTTGGCTCAACTGGAGGCACAGAGGTTTTTGGGCACACAGTAGGGGGCATTGGCACACATTATTAGAGCACTATGGGGACATTGGCTCTACACGGGGCACTAAGAAGAGGTATTTTTTTTATACTGGCACACAACAGGGCATTTTTATTTTTACTGTTACACATTGTAAAGAGAATTATTACTACCGGGGGCATTATGGTGGGCTTTATTACAGTTGAGGGAATATGAGAACATGAATACTAGAATTAGCACTATGGGAGCATTATTACTTCTGGGACACAGTGGGGACTGTTGAGGGCAATAATTATTTCCATTGGTGGGATTTTGGGGAGCAGTATTACTATGGTGGGGCACCCTGGCACAGTATCAGCTTCGCACAATTATTTTTGGGGAACATTATGTTTACATTGTTAGTGTCAGGGACACTGTTTCCTGGGCACAGTTATTTTTAGGACACTGTGTGGCAGTAATTATTGAAGAGGATCTATCTGTGTGTAACTAGTATAGTTAGCACAGCGGGCACAGTATTGGGGGTGACAGAATGGGGTGTTCAGAAGGTGGGAGGATGATGGAAAACTAGGAAACTAAGATGTATATCTGTCAAACTCTGCAGAGACTATATATGGCTGAAGACCTCATCATAGCAGTCTGGTCTGAAAAGAGAAGATGAGGACAGAGAACATGTACATCAAAGGAGACGTCACTGGATGTAAGAGGTATGTGGTGCTGTATTAGGCTATTTTTCCATCTGAGTTAGTGATTCTGGCAGGCTGGTCCAGCAGAGAACAACCTGTCAGAATTCACCAGCTCCACCAGCTGGCACTGCTGGATGCAGAATGCCCACCGGCCCTATTAACTACAATGGGGTCCGTCAGATATGGCCTCAGTCTGGCAAAAATGCAGAGAATCAGCGGGACACAAACCGCTGCATGCCTGAGTTTGTGTCCAGCCAATGCCTTGCATTCTCTGCCGGATCAGGTGGCCGGAGCCTAGTGCTGCAGGTGTGAAAGTAGCCTTACCCTGTATGTTTTATATTGCTGTATGTAATATTAGGATGGAATATGTTAGGATGAGAATTTGTCCCCTGGTAGGGGGGAGGGGTGTGTGTGTGGGGGCCCAGGCACATTTTTTGCACAGGGGCCCTCTGCTGTCTGTGTCCGCCCCTGGGGAGCCAGGTAAGTATATTCCCTGTGGGGGTCCCAGCACATGGGGGGGGCGGTTTATGATATTGGATAACCCCCTTTAAGCCACTCTCCCCAAGAGAGAGAGTACCCCCAAAAAGTGAAGAAACACACCCACTTCAGTCCATTAAGCTCTCTCTGCTGCTAAAAATGGATTCATTTAGTGGACAGCAAAATTGCTAAAAGGGAGACCCCTAGAGGCAGAGATTTTAAAACGATTGTTAGGGTGAATAACATGAACATTTTTAACCAAAGTAATTTGCACATTTGTTCAGCTTCATATAAAGTGACCATTGCAAATAATTTGTTTGAAAAGTTATTGACCATTTAAAGTACGGCTGGCCAAACTGTCTCAAACTGTGGAAGAGTGCATTAACAATTCCTCACAGCAGCAAAGTCTCTCTCTACCATAATCATACTAACTCCAATGCATCACCCTTCAGATTCTGGGCCTTCAGATTTCCTTTCTCTTTAGCAATTTTGATAGTTAAGGTAGATGTCTCAGAGATAAAGGTTCTCTGATCTTGTTCGTAGCTCTAAGGAAAATGCACAAGTAAGTCCTCAGTGTAGCACAGTTATACTGTCACTACCCACTGACTAACCAGGGTCTGTTCCAGGTCCATCTCCTGGCAACCTAAGTGTATTAGCCAAGGTTGTTACCCCTTGCTTGTCCATACAGTATTATTATGCATACAAACACTACAACAATTTACCCTTTGCAGTGACCCCCACCTCCCATTTACAGTAACTGGGTCTGTCAGGTTTCTGTTAAGGAGCTTGGCATTTTGTTAGGGAGCATGCTGTGCTATTATATCCATTTTTATATATACATATATACCATGCCCAAGAAAACAGGTAGACATAAATATTATCAATTATATATCACCAAGTTCCTATACTGTATCAATAAATATATAAATACCCTGACAACCTGTAAAACTACATCTAATAATCTCTGATATAGATGGGAGAGAGTACTAAGTTCCCACACGTATCGCCACTGCTTGGCAACTATATTAAACAGCCTCCACAAAAGAAGTGTTAATAAGGTGTTTTATTTGTGAATTTCATATTGGCCAGCATGAATTTTCCTCCCGCATGTGCTGCTATTATTCACAGTCACACAAGGTCACATTCCCGAGATCGGTGCGGTTCCCAGAGGAGAATCTTTATAGCATATCCCCAGGAATCTGTCCAGATAGGAACACCTTTTAAAATCCAAAAATTGTCTTGGAATCGTGTAGAGATTAGGCAAGGTTCTGTACACACACTGCATGTTAAAGGGAGTCTGTCACCTCATTTTTACCTATATAACTAACAGCACTGTCCCACAGAAGATTGCAGACACATCCCAGACATACCTGTGTGCACGTTGTTCTGTATTCCATGTCCAGGAGAAGCACTTTTATTCTGCAGGAAAACAGCTCCCAGTATATAGGTGAAAATGAGGTGACAGACTCCCTTTAACACAGGCACAAATTTTTTAGTAAAAATTGTCTTTTTATGACTTGTTTTATTATCGTTTTCTATTTGACATAATCATCTACATCAATTAAAGACTATATAAAGCACTTTTTTTTGCTCATGTGGATGCAGTCTAAGAAAGGAAGAACTAGAATAGAGGCAACAATGGCTACAATCCTTTTTTTATATTTGTCTCCAGAGGGTAGTCCTACATGTGAAAGTATTCACATTTGTCAGTTCACAAAGACATTGAGAAGTAAAATTACACCTACTTTGACAGATGGAATCATGAGCTTGTTTCCCATAATCTTAGGGTTTATTACTCCTTAGACACAGTTTGTTATACCATCTAAATCCCCAAATCATTTGTATCTTGGCCTGTCTCCCAGGACTGCAAGGAAGTTCCTGTCTCTATAAATCTTGTCATCCTTCCTGCCTTACTTATGGATTTGACAGGTATTTGTTATTTAATGGAATCATTTTTTGTTTTATAATAAACCTAGAAGGTTTAGAAAAGTCTTGGCAAAGCTGTATTAGATGAATTTTAGATCACTGCATGTACTCCACATAGCAGAATGATAAATCGTTAGCATATTTCATGAGCAAAACTAAAATTAAAACTATTCTACAATTTATAATTGTGTGTCAAGAATGCTACATGCTATACTATTCTTGCCATCAAAAAGTGATGGAAACCCCTCTGAAGTCTTGTAATTAGAGATGAGCAAATCAAAGCTGACGAAGTGGAATTCGTTACGAATTTCATGGAAAATTCGATTCGCTATGAAAGCGAATTTCATGCCGATTCGTAGTAACAAATCTTTTTTTTTTTTTTCTAAAATGGCCGCAAGCACATGGCATGACATAGAGGAAGGATTTCTGGAATAAAGAAGTAAACACCCAAAATGCGATCACATGCAGACATGTAGCCAATTAGCAGCCAGCCAGGTCCTGTGATGTCACAGCTATAAATAGCTCTGCAGAGCTGGAATCCGCTATTTGCAATTGATTTTAGACCAGAGACAGATGTCAGGAGAGATAGGGCAAGTGATAGAAAAACGTTGCTAAAGAAAAGAAATGAGGAGATCAGGGATAGATAATCTGAATTGCAGGGATAGGAGAGGGACAATTTCTAGACAGAATCCAGAGGGGATTATCAGGCAGTGAAATCGCTATTCTGAGCAGCAGTGACTGGGCATTGGGGTTTGGGGCACTCTGTTCTAAAGGCTGTATTGGGGTGCTTTATTTAAAGAAGCACCACTTGTATTCCTTGTTGCAGTGCAGTAAGAGGGTCAGAGCCTTGTTTGGGAGTACATAAAAAAAATATATCTTTTGGGTTGTGTTTGGGGAAAAACATATATAATCCGTGATTGGCAGCTTGTAAATGTGAAAGAAATAGTTGTGGCGTCATTCGCCATACAAACAGACAAGCGCCATATAGTGCTAACATCTTCAGTGTAGTTGAATTGCCAAAAAAACTATGAATCCGTGTTTGCTGGGTTGTTCATTTTAAATAACTATTTGCTGTGTTATTCGCCATTCAAACAGACAAGCGCCATATAGTGCTAACATCTTCAGTGAAGTTGAATTGCCAAAAAAACAGTGAATCCGTGTTTGTGGGGTTGTTCATTTTAAATAACTATTATTATTCTGTATGATTATTTGTTTATTCTTTTGCTTGTACTAATATCCTTATAATTCTATATATACTTTCCTGCTTTTATTATATTAAATCATAGTGCATCACTTAGTTGGTTTATGTGCTGCATTATTGTCTTACTATCCTTTGAACTCATTATAATACATTTGGTGTCAGAAGTGGGATAGTTTGATCAATAATGTTTGCTAAATTTAATATTTTTTGTAAAAATAGGAAGGGGGGACATAGCAGCAACAATAGTGGTAGGTCCCGTCCACTGCCTCCATTGGTGCACAGTTCCGGAAAATGGGCTTCCATAGCACGGGAATGTAATAAGTATGTAGAGGGAAAGCAATTACCTGACCCCCTGAATATTGCTTCCCATTTTGATCTCTCAAAGTATGATGCTGCACAAAAAGAAACTGCTGCAAATGTCGGCTAGATTTTCATGCAGACATTGCAGAGTTTATAGGAGGAAGTTGATAATTTACAGCTGGAGCTGCAGGCAGCTATCCAGCAGAGAATTCTGCTGCAGACCTCATTGAGAGATCAATAAAAATACAAGATAGTTTACAGGAAAACTTTGAAGCCTATGTGTTAGAAAATGTTAACAGGATTAGGTGTAGGAGAAGACAACAGCCTGTGTTAGCTTCAGACACAGTGCATGTTAGAACCTTGATTACAACTGAAAAATGGGTAGATCTATTAGAGTGGGAAGGTTATGACACTGAGACAGAGATGCTATTAGAAACACAGAGAGGAGAAGCACAGGTTAGACCAATTGTTACCACCAAAACAAAGAGAGAAGTTGTACAAAATGCTACAGATGGATCAGGGCAAGCTAGTGCAGAGGCAGCAATGACAGAAGAGACATGTGGTTATACTTCTGGAGAGCTAACAGAATTAGAAACACGGTATAGACAACAATCAGGGGAAAATTTGTTGACTTGGGTGCTGAGATTGTGGGATCATGGTGCAGATACTATTATTCTGAATAGCAGAGAGGCGATAGGGCTAGGTAGTATCTGTGCAGACCCCATGGTATGTTTAAAAATGATATGTGCAAGAAATACAACATAAAACTTTTCTTTGTTGCATTTAGTGAGAGATTCCATAGCCCAGGTCTATGACACACCTACTGATCTTGTTTCACATAATATGTGGGGGACATTAGCAGAGGGTGTACAAAGATTAAGAGAAATTGCATGTATTGGTGGTATGATACGAAATCCTTTGCTTGACTCAGATGATGAGGTTGCAGTTATTCAAGATTGGCAGGGCCCAGATGTAGCAAATTTCACAGCCCAAATGAAAAACAAATTATTAGAGACCACCCCCTCTGTTTACCAAGCTCCATTGTTTACTATGTTTAGTGGTCTAATCGGGAATTCTACTACAGTGTATACTGCTTGCAATCTGATATCCCAGCTAGGAGCTTTAGAGAAGCCTAGAGGGTCAAGAAACAGAGTCATACAGCAGAAAGGTAAACCAGGGGAGAACACTCGTATAAAAATGTGAAGGAAAGATCTATTCAGGGATTTATTAGCTAGTGGAATTCCACTAAAAGAGATACATGGTAAAGAATATAGTGAACTCTTTGCTAGGTGGAAGGCATTATAGAATACAGGAAAATTGCAGTCTGCTGAACCTAAGAGGGTGGCGACAAGTGACATAGATGGGTGGGAGGATGAAGGGATTCATCATTCCATAGACCATAAGTACATGTAAGGCTTTCTATTTACTATTTTTACATTTAGCACAATGCTACGAATGCCTTTACTTGGCATATACTACTAATTTTTATCCCCTAAAATTAAATCCTTTATTTAGTACTATTAAAATGTAACAACCCTGTTAAAACTATCAGCTTCCTCATACAGGTTACTAGCCTCTCTTATTATATGTAATTAGCCTCTGCTATTAATGTACGTTCTACACTGTTATTTTCACAGTGCACATATCACTATCACCTCTGACACTCAGTGCCAATGTCAGAGTGAGGCATCAACTCGATCTGTTTGGCCTCGTATCTAATTTACATCGCTAGCCTGTGGAGTCTGTTGCCTAAAACCTATTTACTGCCTCCCAACATGTTTCACCCTCTACAAGGGCGTCTTCAGGGGTTTGGGCAATATCACAAATCTTAGGGTCCCCGAGTAAATAGGTTTTAGGCAGCAGACTCCACAGGCTAGCGATGTAAATTAGATACGAGGCCAAACAGATCGAGTTGATGCCTCACTCTGACATTGGCACTGAGTGTCAGAGGTGATAGTGATATGTGCACTGTGAAAATAACAGTGTAGAACGTACATTAATAGCAGAGGCTAATTACATATAAGAGAGGCTAGTAACCTGTATGAGGAAGCTGATAGTTTTAACAGGGTTGTTACATTTTAATAGTACTAAATAAAGGATTTAATTTTAGGGGATAAAAATTAGTAGTATATGTCAAGTAAAGGTGTTAGTAGCATTGTGCTAAATGTAAAAATAGTAAGGAGGATGAAGGGGGGATACAAAAGGGAGGTACACAACGAAAAACCCTGACTAAGACTACCCCTCCTTCCACTCCTCCTCCCCGTCCATCCCGCATATCATCATCCCCTGTCACTTCTCACAGACGGACTTCCCCATATGCAGAGGCACAAAAAATGATGGAAGAATGGCATCTGTCACAGCCATTATGACATGAAGGCGGGTCCTCGTCCCCAAGTGTACTACAAGTAGTGTACATTGAAGCCGTAAAAGCAGGGGACCAACGCCCTTATGTGAACGTAACTCTGTATTGGGGACACTTGACTAAACCACAACATGTGACAGCTTTGTTAGATACTGGGGCAGAAGTTTCTTTGTTTCAGGGAACAGGAAAAGAACATCATTCATACGGCTGTGTGATGATAGCGGGATTGGGAGGTACTTGTACACCAGCATACAAGGTCAATTGCAGGATGCGTATAGGAAAAGGCCCTGTGTTCCAGGCCGCCGTGCTCATCTCGGAATTACCTGAAAACGTTTTGGGTATGGACATTCTGAGGGGGCAGACTATTGACACAAATGGTGGACGTTATACTTTTGGTATTGTCATCCGTACTCTTTGTATTTCAGCCATCAAGCCCATTGTGAGAGGGAATGCCAAGTGGACTCCAGTGCACATCCCAGCTCCAGCGACTCCTGTGAACATGAAGCAATACAGAATTCCAGGAGGACACAAAGAAATCACAGAGACAATACAAGCCTATCTACAAGCTGGAGTCTTCAGACATGCAATAAGCCCTTGGAACGCACCAGTCTTTCCAGTATGGAAACCAGATGGGAGTTATCGATTAGCTATTGACTATAGGGTATTAACCCCTTCACCCCCGGAGGTTTTTTTGGTTATGCATTTTCGTTTTGCGCTCCCTGCCTTCAATTCATTCAGTTCACATAGCTGTATGAGGGCTTGTTTTTTGCGGGACAAGTTGTACTTTCCAACGCCAGCATTTAATATTGCATATGGTGTAGTGGGAAGCAGGAAAAAAATTCCAAATCAGGTGAAATGGCAAAAAAAACGGTATTCCGCTACAGTTCTACGGGTTTCTTATTTACAGCATTTGATGTGCATTAAAACTGACCCATTACTTTCATTCTACTGGTCAGTACGAATCCGGCAATACCTAATATGTATAGTTTTTCCTGCGTTTTGATAGTGATAAAATAATTAGAAAGTTGCCCTTTTTTTTTTTTTTTCCCTTGTCATATCTTGACCCCTATAACCTTTTGGTATTTATGTGTACGAAGCTGTATGGGGGCTCATTTTTTGCGGGGCGATCTGAAGTTTTTATTGATACCATTCTGGGGTGTGTATGACTTTTTGATCACTTTTTTAGAAAAAAAAAGTGCCGAAAAACGGCGAATCGCCATTTGGATGCTTTTTTCCGCCACACAATTCGCCATATTGGAATTTTTTTAAAATATTTTAAAAGTATGGGCATTTTCGGTCACGGTGATACCCATGATGTCTAGATTTATTGTTATTTAGGTATTTATTTTTTCATTATACGGAAAGGGGGGGTGATTTGAACTTTTATATATTTTTTAACATTTTTAAAAAAAAAATTTTCTGACTATTTTAAAGCTCAAATATGAGCTGATATATTGTGTTTTTTTTTCTTTATGAGCAATCAGGGATTTACTAGATGGAGTTAAATCCCATAATTGATCATTTCTTATCCTGGCCTGCTATCTAGTGGCCAGAATAAGAATTGCAGTTTGAAAACTGTAATCCTCACCAGCAAGGATTACAGTTTTCCTATGGTGTACAGACACCCCGATTGGCCACTCGGGGCGTCTGTACACCACCCAGAAGCGTACGCTTCCAGGTTCAGACGCATCCTGATGCCGTGATCACGTGTGATCACCGCATCAGAAGGCCCTAGAAGACGCCGCCGATGGCGGTATGTAGCGGCAAGTCTCTGCTATTAGAAACAGCAGAGACTTGCCGGCCATGACGCCCGCCGCACCCGTACATGTACGCCGCTGGTTGGGAAGGGGTTAAACAAAATTGCCCCACCACTGCATGCTGCTGTTCCTGACATGGTTTCTTTGGTGGAGAAAATTGCCCAAACTGCTAGTGAATGGCATGCAATTATTGACTAGGCAAATGCATTCTTCTCCATCCCTATTGATGACAGCTCCCAAGATCAATTCGCTTTTTCGTGGGATGGACAGCAATATGCGCCAATGGTCCTCCCACAAGATTATGTTCATTTGGCAACAATTTGCCATGGATTGGTAGCAAGAGACCTGGAAAGTATACCAACACCTTTGACTTGTAACATCGACCACTACATTGATGACATCATGCTGTCAGGTGATTCTCAAGAGACTGTGCAAAAGGACTTAGAGGTGATGATGAATTGGATGTCAAGTTGGGAGTGGGCCATAAACAAGGATAATATTCAAGGGCCTGCCCAACAAGTGAAATTCCTAGGAATGATTTGGCATGGACTAGAGAAAACAATACCACAACCAGTTCTTGACACCATTGCAAACCTTAAGGAACCAACTACAGTAAAAGAGGCACAAGCCTTATTGGGGCTATTTGGATTCTGGAGGTCATTTGTTCCTCACCTTGGACTGATTCTGCGACCAATCTATGATGTCACCAGGAAGAAAACTACATTTTCCTGGGGCAAGGCCCAGGAGGATCTGCTGAAGTGTGCTAAACAAGCTATACAGACCCACAACAGACTGGGGCCTATCAAGCCAGACCAGCCTTTTATCTTGGATGTGTCAGTGACCGATCATGGCATGTCTTGGGGACTTTGGCAAAAAGCTTCCACGCCAGGAGCAAGAAAAGTTCCAATTGGGTTTTGGTCTAAACAGTTTTCATTGGCCCAAAGAAAATATAGCCCTTTGGAAAAACAACTTTTGGCAGCTTGCACTGCTTTACAATACACAGAAGCCACTACAGGACTTCAGCCAGTCACTGTTCGCACAGATCTGCCAATAGGTAACTGGGTACGTCAAGAAGGCCTTGTGGCTCGTACATCTGTTGCCCAGAAGCAGACTTTGCAGCAGTGGAAGTGGTATTTGTCTGAAAGAGGGGGATTAACTGGACAGGCACCATCAGCTATAAACCAACAACTAGCTGGATTGGTAGATTTTGATTCACAGCAACCTGATGAGCCACCACTTCAAGTGGAAGGAGGACCTTACTTGGAGGCTCCTCCATGGGACCAGTTAACTGAAGAGCAAAGACAAAGATGTTGGTTCACAGATGGCTGAGCTAAAGTGACTTACAAAGGACATTCCTGGACAGCTGCCACTATCCAACCCTCTACAGAGACAATCCTGTATGAAACAGGTGATGCTGGATCAAGTCACCTAGCAAAAACTTATGGCTATATTGATGGTCTTTTAGGAAACAGAAGAAGAAGTGTTCATCTACACTGACAGTTGGGCTGTATATCAAGGTCTTACGACTTGGATGCGCACATGGCACCAACTTGAATGGTCAATAAAAGGCAAACCAATCTAGGGAGGCCAAGAGGTGTGGAATAAATTATGGGAAGAAGGAAACAAACGTACAATCTATGTGGGCCATGTCAGTGGTCATACTAATGTGCCTGGAAACATTGCAGCCGATCACCTAGCAAAATTTGGAAAAGTCAGTAGTGAGGAACTGACAATCCTGGGACGATGGGTTCATGGACAAAGTGGCCATGGAGGAATTCAAACTACTTACAACTGGGCAAAGCACAAAGGAATTCCTTTAACATTGAAGGATGCTGAAAATATTGTAGCTAAGTGTCCAGTGTGCCAAGAAGTCAAGCAAAGACAATGTAAACAACCTTTGGGACAATTACACAGAGGACAATATGGAGGGCAGGTGTGGAAGATTGACTTTATCTGGCCTCTCCCAGTGGGAACAGGCCAAGTGCGGTATTGTGCCACTGCAGTAGATTTATATTCTGGAGTATTGCTTACCTGTCCTACCAAACAGGCAAACCAAGAGACAACTTTGAGGATGCTACATCAATTAAAGATGTATTATGGACTACCACAAGAAATCCAGTCTGACAATGGTACTCATTTTACAGGAAACAAGATTCGAGAATGGGCTAAAGAACATGATGTGCACTGGATCTACCACATTCCTTATCACCCTATGGCATCAGGACTCATTAAGAGAATGAATGGTTTGCTAAAAGAACAAATCCGCAAACTTACACCTTCACACACACTGAAGGGATGGGACCGGGTACTTGGAGAGGCAGTCTTTCTTTTGAATAATAGGGTAATTTGTGATCATACCCCATATCAGAGGATGATAGGCCTGCATAACAACACAGAATATAAGGGTTTACCTTCACAAGTACTCATCAGGACAAAAAAAGTTCTCAAACAGGTCTCAGAGAAAATTTCAGTGTGTAGCCCTGAAAACAAAGAGTGGGGGGTGGAGTGTGACACCGAGGATGAGGTGCAAGAGAAAGAGAAACACTGGATATTTTATATAGGCATTATTGAAATTCCAAACCAGTACCACTTGCTGGTTTTACCTAACCTTGAGTTAGTATCTTGGTGTCAGTTTGAGGAAGTCACACAGAAAGATGAGTTGGGAGAATATTACATCAGAGTAGAGCCTTTTAGTAATGTGACCATTGCAAAGGGACAGGAGATTTGTCCGCTCCTGGTGGCATATTGCCCAAAAGTGATGGAGGATCTGATTTTTCTAGAGAAAGGTAGGAAGGTAAGGATAAAGCCTAGTGCAGGAGATTCTAATAAAAAGCTGAGACATGGGGAAATTGTAGCATGAGGGCCAGGATCTACTTTTTTAGTGTTGGAGGAAGGATAAATTAACCCTGTCTATTTACCTTCTCACAGGTTGATTCCTATCCTGTAAGATGTCTCTTTATGAAGAATGGTTTGGTACTACAGCATCCACTAAGAGATGGATTGCTCTGGCTCATTTATGAAGATGGTCAATTAACACTTCATACTGGAAACATCACCCGGTTAAAAAGAGACTTGGCGGAAAATCAACTTTTGAGATACCATTGGTCAGTGGCCAAGACTTTTAATGAAACAGACTGTTGGTTGTGCACACATGCTCCTGTCTCTGCACAAGCTATGAGGATGATAGCAGTACCTGCCACATTTCAGGATATTGAAACTGCTTTGAACTGTTCTTATACCAACATTACTGGTTATTAGATTACTTAACGTCGAGCATAGGTGGCTTATGTACTGTGGTAGGCCCTTCTTGTTGTCATTTTATATCTAACTCCACTGACATACAGGAGGTAATTGAAACTCATATGGTATAGGTTGAGGCTTTGAAAAATGATTTCAGAGAGTAACACCAAAGTACCTTACCTGAATGAATAGAAAAACTAAGCCCTAATAATTGGTTCAAGGGCATATTTGGATGGATAGGAGGGTTATTACAAACAATAGTATACATTTTAGTTATAATACTAATACTATATTTGTTTTTTCCGTTTATGCATGTATTGTTGTATTAAAATTAGTAATGTTTCTAAATTTAAGAATTTACCCTTGGTTGGAATGGATTGAAGATATTGAACCAGGGGTGGAATTTGTATAGAAGGGTTAAATTTGCTCCTATACCATCAATCCAATCTTCCTAATATCTCAATATCAGCTTGATCCTTCCACACACACTCTTCTTTGTTTATCTACTTGTTAGTGTTTATCTACTTGTTAGTGTTGTGTGTTTTTTCTTACTGTTATTAATGTCTAGTGAATGGTCAATTGTATTGGATATTTGTTAGCAAATGGTGAAAGTTTGTCAGAAAATCTTGTGTATTGTTAATTCAGAGAATGGTCAATTGTATTGTATATGTGTTAGCAAAGGTTGAAAGTTTGTCAGAAAGTCTTGTATTGTTAACATAGAATGCTCAATTGTATTGTATATTGTGTGTGTATATATATATATATATATATATATATATATATATATATATAGGTCTGTCAGTTTTGTGTATTAACTCAAGGGGGTTTAGCTTTTAGAAAGAGTATAAAACTCCAATGAGTGTGGTCACAGGAGGCTCATTAAGAATTAGATGTCTAAAGGAGTTGCTGCTATTCGTGAATATTCTTGGGTGTTGGCGCGCAACATATCAGCTTCCCAAGACAGACAGACCTGACCCAAAGCTAAGTGATTACTATTATTCTGTATGATTATTTGTTTATTCTTTTGCTTGTACTAATATCCTTATAATTCTATATATACTTTCCTGCTTTTATTATATTAAATCATAGTGTATCACTTAGTTGGTTTATGTGCTGCATTATTGTCTTACTATCCTTTGAATTCATTATAATACAGGCGTTATTCGCCATACAAACAGACAAGCGCCATATAGTGCTAACTTCTTCAGTGTAGTTGAATTGACAAAAAAACTGTGAATCCGTGTTTGTGGGGTTGTTCAATTTAAATAACTATTTGTGGCATTATTCTCCATACAAACAGATAAGCGCCATATAGTGCTAACTTCTTCAGTGTAGTTGAATTGCCAAAAAAACTGAATCCGTGTTTGTGGTGTTGTTAATTTTAAATAACTATTTGCGGCGTTATTCGCCATACAAACAGACTAGCGCCATATAGTGCTAACTTCTTCAGTGAAGTTGAATTGCTAAAAAAAAAAGCCGTGTTCGTGGGGTTGTTCATTTTAGCAGCGTCAGGCGCCATAGAAAACAGTCCTTGAGCCTGTTGGTGTCTGCCAAAGTGCCCTGCAGTGCCGACGTGTGGAGTTGTAACTACGGCCAAGGCCAGTACATGTCCTTTATGGCCCACTGGGTGAATGTGCTTCCTACCCAGCCACATGAGCAACTTGAACAGGTGACGCCACTTTCTCCTCCTCGTTGTCAAACTGCTGATCATGCGCTAATGTCCGGCTCCTTCTCCACCACCTCAGCCTCCGCTGCAGGGCCAAGTCATAGTGCTCCTCCAGCCTACCACATGTGCAGGGCACAACGGTGTCACGCAGTTCTACGCCTGGTTTGCCTGATGAGCAGCTTTCTTCACCCGCCAAGTGCGGAAAGTACTCACCAGCAGCAGCAGGTAGACCAGGAGCAGACCCTGAACCAGCAGGTGGTGGCCTACTTGGACAGCACCCTGCCACCCCACATTGAAGATCCGCTGGACTACTGGGCAGCCAAACTGGATTTGTGGCCGCAACTGGCCGAGTTTGCACTGGAGAAGCTGTCCTGCCCGGCTAGTAGTGTGGCATCAGAGTGGGTGTTCAGTGCGGCGGGGCCATAGTTACCCCAAGGAGAACTCGCCTGTCCTTCCAAAATGTGGAAAGACTCACCTTTGTCAAGATGAATCAGGCGTGGATCAGCCAGGATTTCCACCCACCAACGCCTGATGCATCAGATTAGATCAGCCATGATGCGTCACCCAAACCTTGACAAATGAGACTGTGTTCTTCAGGCTACATGCCTCAGCCACTCTTATGATGCTGCCACCCGCCTGATGCCACACATCTACCAGCTGCTCCTTGTACCACCCAGCATCTTTACCAGTGACTGGTATTGCCACCCACCTCTCCACTCTGTCACTTACCCAATATGTAGCCTTCTGATGCTGCTGCCACCTCAACAATCAGGTCTCCTCATGCTGCTACTGCTGTCACCTCCAGGCTATGTCACCATGCCACTCTGTCGCCTGATGCTGCTGCTGCTGCCTCCACACGCTGTGTCCTAGCTGCCGTTACCTCTAAACTTTGTGATTGTGCCACTCTGTGGCCTACTCATGCTGCCGCCGCCTCCACATGCTGTCTCCTAGCTGCCGTTACCTCCAAATTATGTAATTGTGCCACTCTACTGTATGTTGCATTTAAATTTTTATGACTGCTGCTACCTCTCCCAGGGTATGTCACTGTGCCAGTCTGTCTCATTAAAATTAGTACGACTCCTGCTACCTCTCCCACTCTGTGGCCTTGAAATGTAGTCGACTGCTGCCTCTTGCAGATGCTGTTACTGTGCCACTCTGTGGCCTTGAAATGTATTCCACTGCTGCCTCTTGCAGATGCTGTTACTGTGCCACTCGGGCCTTGAAATGTATTCGACTGCTGCCTCTTGCAGATGCTGTTACTGTGCCACTCTGTGGCCTTGAAATGTATTCGACTGCTGCTGCCTCTTGCAGCTGCTGTTACAGTGCCACTCGTTGGCCTAGTAAATTTGTCCGACTGCTGCTGCCTCTTGCAGCTGCTGTTACGGTGCCACTCATTGGCCTAGTAAATTTGTCCGACTGCTGCTGCCTCTTGCAGCTGCTGTTACAGTGCCACTCGTTGGCCTAGTAAATTGATTAGAATTTTTTGGACCTTCTGCTCGGCAGCAGCATGTCACTCGTAAATTTCTGGTACGTTCTGTAGTCCTATTACATTATTCATAGCTCAAGTATACAGGAAACCCTGTTTGTTTTGAACACTCGAATTTTTAAAAGTAAACGATTCTGGCCCCCGGGAAACTCAGCGATGAGCATGGGGGAGGCGAGAGGCAGGGGCTCCCACAGGTGGTAGCTCAGCTCCCTGCAGACCGCCAGCTCAATCTCAAGATGGAACTCCAAGCTTTCTTGGCATACTGTGTCAATACTGACATTTTACCACAGTTGAGGCAAAGCTGGAGCCTTCACTGCACCTCCTATGTCTTACGTTCCCGTCCGCTGGCATAACCAGCCCCAATACTGATAAGAACATATACAGTACTACAGTTGATCTTAAGAAAAAGGCCAAGAATTCTTTCTTACTGTCTGCTCTTCAGGGTATGTCACCATACCACTCTCCGGCCTGATGCTGCTGCCGCCGCCGACTCCACATACCGTCTCCTAGCTACCGCTACGTCAAAAGTATGTAATTGTGCCACTCTGTGGCCTCCAAATTGTACTACTACTTCTGCTGCTGCCACTTCCAGGGTCTGTCATTCTGCCACTCTGTGGCCTTCTCATGCTGCTGCCACCTGGCCACACTGTCGTCATGCCACTTTATAGTCTGCTGATGCTGCTGCCACTGCCATCTCCATGCTGTCTGGGGGGTCTCTGCTTGTATAAGCGTGAAATAGAACAGGTTCTGTCAAAATGTATGTGGAATCAGTGAATTGGTGTAAAAGGAGTGCGATTTGGCGCTCTAGTAGGATCTTGGGCCTCTGCACGATTCTTTATAGCTGGCACTAACATTGACCTGTAAGGCTGAGCTCAGACTTGAGTTATTTGGTAAGTTTTGGCCCCTTAACTGCCCAAATACATAAGTGTGTAGCGATTCTAAGAGCCACGCCTGTTATGTGTGTGCCACACTGGCTCACAGTATTCTTTCACTACCACAGTAGACTCCCTATGCGTTTTACTGCAAGGCACAGTGTACTATCACAGTGTACTACTCTCTGCAGCCCAGAAGTAGCCGTTTTTTTAACGCGATTCGCCACAAATTTATTCGGATCGAAGCATATCTTTTTGTAAAATTCGCGAACTAGCCGAATCGAATTTCTGAAAAATTCGCTCATCTCTACTTGCAATGCTAGTGTGAACTGATCCTAAGGCTAAGGCATGTAGAACAAAAGGGGAATCCAGCATCCAATAAAACTGAGATCTTAAACTATCTAAAACCAGAAAAACAGGACAGCTGATTGTCTATGCATTTCAGATCTAGGCACACAGATCCTTACTCATGACTCTTGGCATTATTAAGGACAAAGAGGATGACATTGTGGTCTAGATGGCTGATACCATGCCTTTAATCCAGGGCTCAGTGCAGTTACCCAGTAGTTCACTGCTAAAATATACAAAACTAATACAATTGATAATGTATGCTAGCTATGCACTTTCAGTGGTATAAATGGTTAATGTGTCTTTACTATGCACTTGTATCTCACAGTACTGTATGTGGGAAGAGACTAGTTAACTGGGAGACTTTAGAAACAGTTGCTTTGTGATGGACTGGCACCACCTCTCTGGCTCCTGATTTGCTGCAGGGTAAGTGAGAGACAAGCTGCGTATGGTTGTTGCTAGTGTTTTAGGTCCGTTTAGCAGACACCAATTTGTGAGCAGCATCCTTACTATCTGTAGCTGTAATATAAGTCAAGTAGAATCCTTATCCATGTAAACACCATCCTTGGAGTGATAGTCTGCCAGAAAAGCAAGTAAAAACTAATCTAAAAAACTAACCTTTTGATGGAGAGAAAAATGTAACCTCTCCAGAAGGTTGACGAGCGTTAAAACGGACAGTGCATGGACAAGAATGCCAGTGAAGGTAACGCACGTTTATGGCTGTAGACTTCATTGCACATGGCTTGGTTATAATACTTTATCACCATACCTTGTTACTGAGACAAATCGGTCATCTGTTATAGAACTACAACCTTCAGTTGGGCATTGTAGTGTTTCTGACTGAGAGAAAAATTGCAACCCTTTGGTCATTTGGTCAGATTTTTTGCTGAAGAAAGAGACGCAGAAGGGAATGTTATCATTTCCACCCCCTATACACAGCATTTGGGGAATGTCTTACTATGTCATGCTGTGTGTTTGAAAACCGGGCACATTACTTGTACTTATACTGTGCCACACATCATCCATTCAGTAAAAGAGAGATTATATTTTGTTTCAACCAAGCCAGCCTGGTCATTTTTCTACATATTAGACCCGGGCTCCTGTTCACCTGCATGGCACCTCACTTCTCATCTAACAAGGGAGGAGGGTTTTTGCTGCAGCAGCAAAAAAGAGCAGAGGCGATATATGGCTTGTGGTCAGCTCAGGAACTAAAGATGCCTCTGATACGGTGGGACCAGGCGCAAAACGTGCCAGACCTAGACCACCAGGCGCAAAATGTGCCAGACCTAGACCACCAGGCGCAAAACGTGCCAGACCTAGACCACAATCCCTGGCCCGCCAGCTCTGTGCAAGTATTCCCAGTATGGTTGCTTTTCTCCACAAGACGGATACACAGCCCTACCGTGTGAAAGATCTACTGGATTAAATTAAAGAGGACCTTTCATGTGTCATCACACTGCTAACTAACTAGCAGTTTTTACAGGGCATGGGCCGGGGAGTTGGGGGCACTTACAATTTTTTCGGGGCGCAGCTCCGTTGGCCCGCTGCGCCCCTGTGAAGATCCGGCGGGCACTATGCAAATTGCATAGCATCGGTACAGGGAGGAGGAGACGCCAGGGATTCTCAATGGGCGTCTCCTTCTCCCTGGCTGTAGCGCTGTCCAATCACAGTGGAGAGCTGCGCCCCGAAAAAATTGTAAGTGCCCCCAACTCCCCGGCCCATGCCCTGTAAAAACTGCTAGTTAGTTAGCAGTGTGAGGACACATGAAAGGTCCTCTTTAAGCCGTGGGTGTGTAAACACAAACATAGGTACCAGGGCTCTATTGCATCTCCAGATCCTATGGGAAAATAGAATTTTGAAAACTTAGTTGTGGTAAATTTGGTGCAGTTCTGTACCTTCACCTAAATTTCATTCTGTTCTATAGTATTATTACTTCAGGCCAGCAATTCTTAAAAACCATCTCGTTTTTAAAATGTCATGCAGTTCCGTGGACATGAAGCTGCATCACCAAATCCAGTGGAAAAATGGAACTGGCCAGCAATCGGACTGCAAGACTGTCCTCTTTCTCCCAGCTGCATCCACAAAAAGTGTAGTGTCCTTGTCATCGCCATCACTAGTTACTTGTTCTCTTGTTCAGACTCCTCCTCCACTCTGTCATCAGTCATCAATAATGGAATGTGCAGTCAGAAAAAAAGCTCAATAATTTGGTTGGCTGAACTCCCATATGGTCAAGTTACTGAAGGTGCAGTTGCTGCCGAACCATTTAGTTGTGGTAATTGTGTGGCAGTTCCGCATCTTAACCCAAATTTTATTCTTCTTTATGGCATTCCTACACTGGCCAGCTGTCCATAAATCTGTGCTGTCATTCCCCTAATGCACCTAATGCCATACACCGCCACTCCATCAACATTTTATTCAGCAGACACTACCTCTGGCCAGCTGTCCATAAAAATTGTCTTGTCGTCTGTGTCAGACTGAAGTTCCTCGGGCTCACCAGAGAATATGATCCTGAGGACCTACTCCCATAGACTGCACAGACCCCTTTTATGTAATAGCTGGTTTGTTGAGAGTGAAGCACTTGTCACAGAACTCCTTTCTAGCAAAAGGTTAAATGGTGTACCAACTTATCTTTCTGAGTTTTATCCACCAGTAGCCACTATAACAATTGTTAAACATTCCTTTGCATGCAATGAAGTAGACATTATAATGCATAGGCATTTTGTTGATAATATGTTGGTGGGCCCCTTTTCCTACTGGGTCCCTGTGCAGCTGCACTCATAGTATGTCCACCCCTAACAGGGGCTTAAATAGAAATCATTGGACCCCATAGCAAGAATCTGAATTGGGCCCCCTAACTCCACCCAGTACCCTACCCCTGGCAAATCCCACCTCCTACCCTGGCCCCTCCCATGCCACACCCCCATTTACTGCAAAGGGAACGCCGTAGGACAAAACCCATAAAACGGTGGAGGAATTGTATTTTTTTCCAATTCCTCCCCATTTGGAATTTTTTTCCACTTCCCACTGCATTGTATGCCATATTAAATGGTGCCATTAGAAAGCACAACTTGTCCTGCAAAAAATAAGACCTCATAAAGCTAAGTGAACGGAAATATAAAAAAGTTATGGCTCAAGGAAGAAAGGGAAGAAAAATGAAAATGCAAAAATGAAAAAATCTCTTGTATCCTAAGGGTTAAAGGGGTTATCTAACCCCTATTATGCCCCCCAAAATGCCTGTGCACCGCATGCAGATAACACTTATGCCCAGTGGGGGGGGTGCATTCAATAGCAGGCAGCGTCGGAATTAGCCTCCCTAGCTTTATCCGCGATGCTAGGGAGGCTCGTTACCATTGTGGACTGCTATTGACTGCGCCCCACGTTGCTGGATGTTTTCATCCGAGTGACGGGGGGAAGCGGGGGGGAGATGCCGTGGCGGTAGATGTCCACTGAAGTCCTATGTAACAGCACAGATAACACAGTGATGGCTGAGTACAGAAAATGTAGTAGTGTTAACTGCATTTCTATGTAACACTACAGATAACACTAGTGCTAATAATGTGGTAATATTACCTGTAGTCATATGTAAAACCACAGATAACACTAGTGCTGATAATGTGGTAGTGTTACCTGCAGTCCTATGTACAACCACAGATAACACTAGTGTAGGTCATGTGGTAGCATTATCTGCAGTCCTATGTAAAACCACAGATAACACTAGTGTAGGTCATGTGGTAGTGTTACCTGCATCCTTAGTGTGCCTCCCTGTGCCTCTCCCGTGGGACTCCATGCTGGCGGTGCTGCCTACTCTTCCTTCTTCTTGCCCCCACAGAATGTCCTGATGCAGCTGCGTCAAGACATAGGAAAACTGTGGGCATGGTGATGGTGACTAGAGATGAGCAAATCTATTTGCCGCTTCGTAGATTCGTATCGAATCTTGGGATTTTTCAGCTGCGAAGCGAATCCGAATATTAGGTGATTCGCTTCGCTTTTGTACGCATTCGCTACGTAGTGCGTCCTATAAATTATACGCTATTCTACGTATAATTTAGTTACTCTATACGCTGTCGCGTACGAATTCAATTCAGCGATGCAGACTTTTCCCTGGTAGTTACTCTATACGTTATTGCGTACGAATTCAATTCAGCGATGCATACTCCTCCCTGGTAGTTCCGCCCCTTTCTCCAGCGCGGGATGATGACGAGGCAACTCAGGAAATTAAGTTGCGCATTCGTGCGCCTCATCCCTTTTTCAGGTTATTTGGGGAGCCCCTTGAAAGAAGGTTTTTTAAGGAACCTTTGCTGCTTTTTTTTTTTTACCCATTTGGATTACAATTTTACCTATGTGGATTACAAATTGCGACTGAGTTTGGGACTCTGCTCCAGTTCTATGACAAGCGTCAGAAGAAAAGAGACTTAAACGTGTCAGTGAGCATACTAGGTAGGTGATATTTAAAATTATACCTATAATAATGTATTTGCACTTTACCATATATATGTCTCGAATATTCGCTCTGCCTCTGAGGGGTGCATGCCGCGGCCTCTCCTCGTACGTGCCTGCCTATTACGTAATCGCTTAGACAATAGCACGCTGAGATTCGTAAGCTATTTGTACGCTCATGCGTACGTCTTCTAAGAAGTTGTGTACATTTTGTAAATGAACGTTCGTTATTAGTGAGCGAATGTTCGCTAATAGCACATAATAACGTATATTTTGTACGCAAATACAACTAATCTATTTGTCGAATATACGAATTTTAGGAAAAGTTCGGCGAATAATTTTTTGAATGATTCGCTCATCTCTAATGGTGACTCGGACAGAGACACACACTGGGGGGACAAGCACACACAGGGACAGCAACACACACACAGGGACAGCTGCGCACACACACAAGGACAGCTGCGTACACACACACACACAGGGACAGCTGCGTACACACACACACAGGGACAGCTGGGCACACACAGGGACAGCTGCGCACACACACACACAGACAACTGCAAACACACATACAGGGACAGCTGCACACAAAGGGATAGGGACAGACACACACAGGGATAGGGACAAATACACAGGGACACACACACACACACACACACAGCTCGGCCTCACCAAACTCTAGTTCCAACTCTATGGCTCCTCTCTATACAGCAACACAGCTCACTGCTCCTCTGGCTCCTCCCCCACTGGTCACATGGGCAGATGACATCAGGAAGGTCCTTTAGCCCACTAAGAAGCCCTTGACTGCAAGGGGTGAGCGGACCTACAGGGTGGTGGGTGGCGTGTTGTGCAAAGTTTATGTAGGGGGGCGGAACCTTCCATGCCCTCTGGGGCCCCTGTGCCCTGGGCCCCATAGCAGTTGCGGGGTCTGCCTATATTGGCAGTACACCACTGACCCCTAATCATATTCCAGGGTCAGCATCAAATTACATTGTCTTCTGCTATACTTTAGAAGCCCTGTTGTATTTGGGGTTCTTTACTGTATCAGAGCTTTGGAGCACCAGAGTATCCTCTAGTACAAAATTTTCATTCAGCAGGCATTGCTACCTCTGGACAGCTGTCTGTAAAAATTGTCAGGTTGTTCTGCTAATGTGGCGCCTTCACTTTTATTCATCAGACAGTAGTAGTAGTAGTTCGGGCCAGCTATCTGTTAAAATTATCTCGTTTTCTAAATGACTGTGCCTTTTATCAGGCACATACCCTGTTCTCTGTCCTCAAGGGAGGCAGATTTGTCAGAACTGGCCCATTTTTGCTATAGCTGTACTGTCTTGTCCAGACTTCAGCGTACTGTCAGGAAGGGTATTCAGCGAGGCCGGTGGCGTCTTCATACCCAAGCAGCAAAATTGTCCTGTGCAAGTTTCCAAGCAATATCAAATTGAATCATACACGTGGATCCATGAGGATTCCACAGATCTGCCATTGCTGACAGTGGCTATCTATTGCCTTGCCAGTGATGCAAATGCAATTGTCTGCTTGTTCATCTTGTTCTATACAGTACTGTAACTGTAGATGCAGCTCCTTAAACAGCTGCACATCTCCTGCCTTGTTCATGAGGTTCCGCACTGCACTGCTGCTACCGCTGCTCCCAACTTTTCCAGATACATATTGTGAGTATGAACACTGGCAGGCATTTTCCACAGAAATCAAATATTGAGGCTGCTCACTCCACTACGTTATGGTTGGGTGCTCTATTAAAGGGACAAACCCACCTTGTCCTGAAAAAATTGGTATAATGAAGTATGAAATAGGCACTCCCATCTGGATTATCTTTTCCTCATTTCTCTTTTCCTCATAATCCAGATGGGAGTGCCTATTTAATACTTATTCATTTTCCCCAGAAAGCAGCGATTTATGAATGTTTTAGATTTTAAAAAAGTATAACAAATGTGATTATGCTGTGTGCTTTTAAACAAACTGTTTGTTTACACTGACAACCATGTGTGTACCCATAATTATATCTGTCAGTGTCACTCTGATATTATTCACTATTGCTGTCATTGCGTTAAAGATCTTAAAAGGTGGTTGGTGAAGAGAGAGAGAGAGAGCAAGAGTCCTAGGAGAGCTCAGAGTATCATATACCAATTTTCAGGCTTATTGGAACACTTTGGCCTCTTTCACATGAGCGGGACGGATTAGGTCCGGGTGCGTTCAGTGAAACTGGCACCATTTTGAAAGCAAGTTCAGTCAGTTTTGTCTGCGATTGAGTTCAGTTTTTTCCGCGCGTGTGCAATCCATTTTGATGCATTTTTCACGCGCGTGATAAAAAACATCAGTGAAAAACGCATTGCATCCACACTTGCTTGCGGATGCAATGTGTTTTTCACTGTAGCCCCATTCACTTCTATGGGGTCAGGACTGCGTGAAAAACTCAGAATATAGAACATGCTGCGTTTTTCACACAACGCAGAACTGATGCGTGGAAAAAAAAACTCTTTTGTATACAGAACTATTGAAATGAATGGGTCAGGATTTAGTGTGGGTGCTATGCGTTCACGTCACACATCGCACCTGCACGAAAAACTCACTCGTGTGAAAGAGGCCTTTTGATTTGGATACAATCAGATAAGATGGGAATCAGATTTTTTGAGCGAAAAATCTGACTCAATATATCATAAGGGATTGCTCTCTCACAGGGGGTTGGCAGTGACAGACTTCTCTCAGACAGCAGGGTTCAAAGTCCACAGGGTGCTTTATTTTGTCTCTTCATCAGTACAGATACAGTAATCACCCAGTTAACATTACTGGGTGATATGAGATTCCAGCACCACAAAACACAAATACAAAGCAAACACCTGCCCATCTAGGCTCTACCTAATACAGTTAACACAATTTTTTTGCTCACATGGACACATGAAGTCTTGTTTTTTTGCGGGACATGTTGTACTTTCTGTGAAGAAAAAATGTCCAGCAATGGAAATCCTCTAAAATTTGAATTTATTCATTAAAATGACAGCTCCATGAATGACACAAGTAAATGGTCAACATGTTTCGAACCAACAGGTTCTTAAAAATAAATGCCACATTTCTGAAAGAAATAGCAAACAAATCTTTTATACAGACAAAATCAAATAAATGAAATGACATGAGACATTCCTTTTATTCATGCACATATGGATGAGGCTCAGTAAGGGAATTAGTCCAATTGGAGATTTTCTTTCCCCTAAAGTAGTCTTCTGTTAAAAAAAAATAAAATAATAATAATATTTTTTCTCTAAAACTAATGAGTGAAACACCTCTAATTCTAATTTATTGAAATGTCAATTTATTGACTTTTTGATCTCCCTGTCTAGAAAACTGATTAAGATGTAGATCAATATTGTTTAGTGGGTGGAGAATCAGACCTTGAAATGACTGCTATAGAAATCGATTGGTCAAATACTACATGCATCAACAGTTCCCTTCTTAGCTATTTCATGCGTATTTGGTCCCTGAATAATTCTAGCAGAATTAATTTTCCTCACTAGCTAGATAAAGGAACTTCAGAAGCTCCCCATTAGGCTCATCATTACTGTGGAAATGATTAAAACATTTCTCCAGGGAACCTGGAATCAGTGATGGACAAGCAAATACATCTAATCATTCAGTTCATCATAACATTTCATGAACCAAAACGTTCTCTGAAATTCTATATATGGTTTACTGCAGCAGTCCTATTCTTCTGCATGTACTACAGAAAGCATTCTTTTCTCGAGAGATTGTTACTACAAAAACAACAATGGTATATTTTTATTATTTGTGTTTTGTGTTTGCACTTAGAATTGTAGAATTGTATTTCTGCTCTTATTTAATTTCTGTTTCTCAGGGTTCAAGGATCTTTGAAATTCTTTTTTCCTACAGCAATTTATCCCAAAGCTGAAATCTTTTGATGAAGACGTGCATAGAATTATTTTACAGTACATTATAACTTGCCAATCTGTGCACCAGGAAAAATAAATAATTTTGTTTTTTTGTTTGAAAAGTTTTTGGTAGATTCCCAATTCAATCTGTGACTTTCAGTAGCAGAAAGAGTTTATTATTCCTGCTGTTTCAGAGAAATTATTTTTAGAAATTTATGTACAGTACTATATAAATCTTACAGCAGCCATAGACATTGCAATTTTGTTAATCTAAGGTCTTTGCTGTCAGGGGAAATTTGCTTCTACAGATTGTAATAGCCTAAGGAGTAGGAAGTATATTAGCCTTGTCTGCTTAGCAAGGGGCACAGTATATTTGCTTGCAGGGACGTAGCTAAAGGCTCATGGGCCCTGTTGCAAAAGTTCAGCTGCCCCCCCCTTCACTTAGTGCTTTGTGGCAAGGGGTAGGGGTGCACCTAGCCTTTCTGCTGCCTGAGGTAAAAATCAAAACATCCGCCCATGCCAAATTCTCAACCTAACCCATTCCCTCCAATCCTACTGTTAAAGAAGTTGTCCTACTTTTTTCCTACTGTTTTACTACTGATGACCTATCCTCAGGATAGGTCATCAATATCAGATCACCAGGGGTCCGACACCCAGCAGCACCCCCACTGATCAGCTGTTTGAAGAGAGGGCAGCACTCATATGAGTGCAGTGCAGTTGCATTGGTGAACAGGTAAACAGAGCAGAGAAGGCAGCGCTTGTACGAAAAAAAAAAGACAACCCCTTTAAAGACATACTTGGAAAACATTACATACAGTGCTACAGAACATACAGAGTAATACAGCACCACATATGTACCTCGTACATCCAGTGACGTCTCCTCTGATGTAGATGTTCTCTTTTCTCATCTTCTCCTTTCAGACCAGACCACCATGATGACTTCTTCTAGCCGTGTCTCGTCTCTGCAGAGTTTAACAGACATCTTAGTTTCCTAATTTTCCATCATCATCCCACCTTCTCAACACCCCATACTGCTCTCTCAATACTGTGCTCCCCCAATACTATCCTGCAGAAAGTCCCCCTGAAAATACTGGTACCACACAGTGTGCCAGTACAAAAATACAAAAATACTCCTTTATATTGTGCACCAGTACAAAAACAAACCCCGTACCTTTCAGATCAGAACCCCAAATAAAACCCCAGATGAGACATCCCTACATCTCAGACCAGACCCCCTTTAGACTTCTATGTCAGACCCCATATCAGACCCCAGTTTTAGACCTCAGATCAGACCATGCCCCAATATCAAATCTTAGATAAGACCCCCATTACACCTCTCAGACCCGACCACCATTAGACCTTCAGACCCCCATATAAGACCTCCATTAGACCTCCAGACCCCCAATCAGACCCTCATTAGACCTCCAGACCCATAATCAGACCCCCATTAGACCTCCAAACCCCCAATCAGACCCCCATTAGGCCTCCATACCCCCAATCAGACCACCCCATTAGACCTCCATACCCCCATTAGACCTCCAGACCCCCAATCAGACCCTCATTAGACCTCCATACCCACAATAAGACCCCTCATTAGATCTCCAGACCCCCCATTAAACCTCGAGACCCCCCAATTAGACCCCCATTAAACCTCCAGACTCCCATTCACAGCCTCAATTAGACCTTCAGACCCCCAATCAGACCCCCCATTAGACCTCCATACCCCCAATCAGACCCCTATGACAGACCTCCAGACCTCCCAAAACAGACCTCCAGATCCCCCATAGCAGAAATCCAAATAATACAAATAAATTAACTTACCTCCCTGCCCCTGCTCCACTGCCACTCTCGTGGTCTGATGGTCTCCCGTTTTCTTCTCTTCTCAGAGCCTGTGCTGCAGTCACCTGACTGCCTGCAGTGTCAGGTCAGACTGTGCTCTGTACGTCATGATACTGCAGACAGCCAGGACACAGTGAGAAGAGCGAGCAGGAGAAGGGGTAAGTACTAGAAATGAGCGAGCATACTCGTCCGAGCTTGGTGCTCGTTCGAGTATTACGGTACTCGTAAGTGCTCGCTGCTCGGACGAGTATCTCGCCATGCTCGAGGAAATGGCAACTTCCGCATTGTGCATTTTTGGCGCCTAAAAACTCAGCCAATCACAAGCCAGGAGACTCTGCAGTACACCCAGCATCACGTGGGGCCCTTACATGTCGATAGCAGGGGTTGGCTGGCCTGATCAGGTGACCCTGGAATATACTAGTGACTGGCCGCGGTGCTCGGCTCAGATGCTGTCTGGATGTCGTTAGGGATAGAGCTGCTGCGTTTCAGGGAGAGTGTTAGGGCCTGCATTTAGTTCTTTGTTAGGCAGGAGTGATCTCCCAAGAACCCAACAGCCCTTCTAAGGGCTACAAGAAATTTTTTTTGTCTCCTGGCTTGGCTGGCTAGCTGGCACTAGTAGTGCAGCTATCGCCATATATAACCCCTTTTTTTTATTGTTATATCTCAGTGATACAAATCCATTTCACACAGCAGTGTGGAACCATTCTGTGTGTCACAGTTCAGTACACTCACTACAATCCGTATTTTCTGTCCAGGTGATACTTTCTGTACGTCACTTAATTAAACCAGACTGAACAAGTTTGTGGGTTTCAGTACAGCAGGCCCATTTATTTTTTATTTTTTATATAATACACTTATATACAGAAAATGTTGAACCCCAGGGCTAAGGGTCGAGGACGAGGGCGTGGGCGTGGGCATTCAATTACTGCAGGGGGCAGAGGCCGTGGTTCTGGGCAGGGTGAGACAGTCCTGCTGATGAGGGAGCAGGGGAACGCCGCAGAGCTACACTCCCTAGCTTCATGTCTCAACTTACAGGGACACGTGGTAGAGGACTGTTGAAACCACAACAGTGCGAACAGCTGATGTCGTGGATTGCGGACAATGCTTCAAGTAATTTGTCCACCAGTCAGTCTTCGACGCAGTCCACCCACGTTACCCAAGGGAGCGCTCCTCTGGCTCCTCAACCTCCTTCCCCCCAGTCTGCCCCCTCCCAGGAAAATATTTGAATGCGATCCGGCATACTCTGAGGAACTGTTTTCTGGACCCTTCCCAGAGTCACAAACCACTTCTCAGGTTGCTGCTGACCTCGTTCCCGATGCCCAAGTTTTCCAACTGTCGCAGTCTGTGGGTGATGATGATGATGATGACAATGTTGGGTTAGTGGAAGAAGTTTGTAAAGAGGTGTCGGACGATGAGGAGACACGGTTGTCAGACAGTGGTGAAGTTGTTGTCAGGGCAGGAAGTCCGAGGGGGGAGCAGACTGAGGAATCAGAGGATGATGAGGTGACTGACCCAAGCTGGGTTGATAAGCCGAGTGAAGACAGTGCTTCTGAGGCGGAGGCAAGTGCTGCACCAGAACAGGTTGGAAGAGGCAGTGGTGTGGCCAGAGGGAGAAGCAGGGCCAGAGCTCCTGTGGCGAGGCCTAGATGTTCGCAAGTCTGGAGGTCCTTTAAAGAAAGTGAGGATGACCGACGGACTGTGGTGTGCAACCTGTGCCACACCAGGATCAGCAGGGGTGCCACCACTACTAGCCTAACCACCACCAGCATGCGCAGGCATATGAGTGCTAAACACCCCACTCAATGGAACCAAGGCCGTTCACCACCTCCTGCGGGTCACACCACTGCTCCTTCCCCTGTGTCACTCGCTGCCTCTGCTAGATAATCCCCTGCCCAGGACCCCGGCACGAGCGCCTCCCGCCTGAAAACCACACCTTTGCCACCACGATCCTCCACAGTGTCCACCAATGTGTCCCAGCGCAGCGTTTAGCTGTCTTTACAGCAGACGCTGGAGCGCAAGAGGAATACAGTTCCACCCACCCACATGCCCAAGCCCTCAACGTCCACATCTCCAAATTGCTGAGCCTTGAGATGCTGCCCTATAGGCTGGTAGAGACCGAGGCCTTTCGCAATCTCATGGCGGTGGCTGCCCCTCGGTATTCGGTCCCCAGCCGCCACTATTTTTCCCGATGTGTCGTCCCAGCCCTACACCAGCACGTGTCAGAGAACATCATCCGTGCCCTGACCAACGCTGTTTCTGAGAAGGTCCACCTAGCCACAGACACGAGAACAAGTGCTGCCGGGCAGGGACACTATATCTCACTGACGGCACATTGGGTTAACTTGGTGGAGGCTGGGACCGAGACTGACCCTGGGGCCGCTCATGTACTGCCCACACCGAGGATTGCGGGGCCTACCTCGGTCACGGTCTCTCAGACGTACTATGCTTCCTCCTCCGACCCCTCCTCCTCCTCCACCTCCTCCTCCGAATTACCATCCGTGGGCACGGCGCCTTCAGTCAGTAGCTCTAGGCGCAGCAGCAGTGCCGTGGGTAAGCGCCAGCAGGCAGTGCTCAAACTGCTGAGCTTAGGTGACAAAAGGCACACCGCCCAAGAGCTGTTACAGGGCATCACGGTGCAGACCGATCTGTGGCTGGCACCGCTGAACCTCAAGCCAGGCATGGTTGTGTGTGACAACGGGCGTAACCTGGTGGCGGCTCTGCAACTCAGCAGACTGACACATGTGACATGCCTGGCCCACGTATTCAATCTAATAGTTCAGCGGTTCCTCAAGACATACCCCAATCTGTCTGATTTGCTCACCAAGGTGCGCCGCATCTGTGCGCATTTCCGCAAGTCGACCACAGATGCTGCCACTCTCAGGGCAGCGCAGCGCCGCCTACAACTGCCCGCTCACAGACTGTTGTGCGACGTGCCCACGAGATGGAATTCGTCATTAAACATGTTATCCAGAGTTTACCAGCACCGCAGAGCAATTGTAGACTGCCAGAACTGGTAGTCAGGTCACTCAGATTCCTCAAGTCTACAATGAGGAGTGGACGTGGATGTCTGATATCTGCCAGGTGTTGAGCAACTTTGAGGAGTCAACACAGATGGTCAGCGGCGATGCCGCCATTATCAGCCTCACCATCCCGCTGCTTTGCCTGTTGAAAAACTCACTGCTCAGCATGAAGTCGGATGCTTTGCGCTTGTCACAAGAGACGGTGGAGGAAGATACGTCGCTTGATAGTCAGAGCACCCTCCGGTCTGTTTCTCAGCGCGTATCAGAGGAGGGGGGATGAGGATGAGGAAGAAGAGGAGGAGAATGTCGGCGAGACAGAAGAGGGTACCAGTGCTCAGTCCTTAACTCTTGAGCGTGTATGGGCTGAAGAGGAGGACTTGGAGGAGGAGGAGGAGGAGGAGGAAATGGAGAGTCAGGCCAGTGAGGAGAGGGAATTCTTACGTGTTGGGACTCTGGCGCACATGGCAGACTTCATGTTAGGCTGCCTATCCCGTGACCCTCGTGTTAGAAGCGTTTTTTCCAACACGATTACTGGGTGTTCACTCTCCTGGACCCATGGTACAAGCAGAACCTTTCCACTCTCATCCCTGCAGAGGAAAGGAGTATGAGAGTGAATAGATATCAACAGGCCCTGGTGCACAAGCTGAAACAATCCTTCCCATCTGACGCCGCTAGCGGCA